>SJYV01028595.1:35918-89021 GCA_006410875.1 Neotragus pygmaeus | reverse complement strand
AAAAATAAAGTCTGACACTGTTTCCCCATCTATTTCCCACAAGCTTAAAACATCACAAATTTATGGTCTCATAGTTTTGTACATCTGAAGTCTGACAAGGATCTCACTGGGTTGAAATCAAAGTGCCGGCAGGGCTACATTCCTTTCCAGAGGCTCTAGAGGAGAATCATCTTCTTACCCTTTCCAAGTCCTAGATGCCGTTTGCATTTCTTGATTTGGGAATCCCTTCCTCCATCTTCAGAGCCAGCAAAAACAGGTCAGCTCCTCCTCACACTGCATCTCTCTGAGTCTTCTTCCATCATCACACCTCCCTGACCACAGCTGGGAGATGTTCTCTGCTTGTAATGATTAGATTAGACCCACCTGATAATCTAGGATATTCTTACCATCTCAAGTTCCATAATTTTAATCACAACTTCAAAATCCCTTTTTCTATATGCTGCTGATGCTGCTGCTAAGCCGCTTCAGTCGTGTCCGACTCTGTGCGACCCCATAGACAGCAGCCCACCAGGCTCCACCGTCCCTGGGATTCTCCAGGCAAGAACACAGGAGTGGGTTGCCATTTCCTTCTCCAATGCACAAAAGTGAAAACTGAAAGTGAAGTCGCTCAGTCGTGTCCAACTCTTCGCGACCCCATGGACTACAGCCCACAAGGCTCCTCCGTCCATGGGATTTTCCAGGCAAGAGTACTGGAGTGGGTTTTTCTATATAGAGAAACATTCTTTGCAGATTCAGGGGAACAGGACATGGACAACATTCTTCCTACTGCAATTATATATGTACTTCCTAGTCTTCCTTGTTGGCTCAGATGGTAAAGCATCTGTTTGCAATGCCAGAGACCCAGGTTCGATCCCTGGGTTGGGAAGATCTCTGGGAGAAGGAAACGGCAACCCACTCCAGTACTCTTGCCTGGAGAATCCCACGGGCGGAGGACAATCCATGGGGTCGCAAAGAGCGGACATAACTGAGCGACTTCACTTTCACTTTTAATATATATACACATTATCTCTCAAAAGATACACCATAAGCTGTTTTTACTGGTTGTCACTGGGGAGAAATGAGGCTGGGTTACAGGGGTGGAAGCGAAAGTTTTCATTCTATCTTCTTTTGCACCTTTAGAATTTTGAACCCGGTGAATATATTTACCTAGTCAAAATATTAATTGAAATTATTTTAGAAATTTAAAAATGTATTACTCAGCAAAACAAAGCAAAATTAAAGAGATGCAGTCAGAATTTGAAATGAGAACAGATGCAGTCAGAATTTGAAATGAGTCAGAATGCGAACTGCAAATAGGTGGCAGTATTGCTTCGGTCATCTGGCTCTTTGTTAAAATATATGTCCACATTTATGACATAAAATTTCCTCTCATTTGTTAAAGGGCATCTTTCAGTGAAAATCACTGAACTTAACATGCTTTAAAGCGTCGAAGAATAAGCTAAAGGTCAATTGGTTTTGACACGCCGACCATAGATGTCAGGTGAGTGTATGTTCCTCGATTCTTTGTCTTGGAGTTTCATAGGCATCCTCCAAAAAATTCTCCATTTTATACAGTGCATTTAAAATAGTTCCATTACTGTTAAGGTGACTTTAATGGCCCACAATTTAAAACAAGGAAGCTTAATTTTCCAGAAAGGAAGAAACTCAGAGGTGGAAGATTGCTCTTCATGTCATGTTCCCTCATGATCTCATATTATTTTTGTGAAGGGTCTTCATTTCTCTATCTATATAAGGAGAATGCAATGTTTAGAAATAATTATGAAAAGGAAGAAGTAAACCTATCTCCGTTTTCAGATGACAGGGTTTTGTATATAGAAGATTCTAAGGAATACACACACACACAACTATTAGAACTAACAAATGGACTCAGCAAGGTTAAAGGATAAAGTAATCAATATCTAGAAATAAAAAGTATTCCTATACTTACAATGAAAAATCTGCAAATTAATTCAGAAAATTTCCACTTATAATAGCATCAAAAAATAAAATTCTTATGAAAATAATTTAACCAAAGAAGCATAAAACACACTCTGAAAACTACAAAAGACTGCAGAAATAAAGAAGACCTAAATAAATGGAAAGACATCCTATGTTCATGGATAGGAAGACTTAAACTCGTTAAGATGGTAATACTCTTCAAATTGACCATAGATTTAATAATACAGTCTCTATCAAAATTCCAACTAGCTTCTTTGCAGAAATTGATGAACTGATCCTAACATTTATGTTGAAATACAAAGGACTCAGAATAGCCACAAGAACAAAGGACTTATATGTTGACTTCAAAACTTACTGTAAAGCTACAGTCATCAAGACTATAATGATGACCCTGTATGTGAGACAACAAAAGAGACACAGACATATAGAACGGACTTTTGGCCGCTGAGGGAGAGAGAGAGGGTGGGATGATTTGGGAGAGTGGCATTGAAGCATGTAAGAAACGAGGCGCCAGTCTATGTTCGATGCAGGATGCAGGATGCTTGGGGCTGGTGCTCGGAGATGATCCAGAGAGATGTTGTGGGGTGGAAGGTGGGAGGGGGATTCAGGATTGGGAGCTCGTGTACACCTGTGATGGATTCATGTCGATGTATGGCAAAGCCAGTAGAGTATTGTAAAGCAAAATAAAGTAAAAAAAAAAAAAAAGACTATATAGTGCTGGAATAAGGACAGACATATACATCAATAGAATAGAATTGTGAGTCCAAAAATAAATTCTTACACATATGGTCAATTGATTTTCAACAATTGTATCAAGACTATTTAGTGGGAAAAGAGTAGTCTTCTTAACAAACAGTCTGGAACAGCTGTATATCCTCATGCCAAAGAAAGAAGTTTCCTTTCTATATCACCGATATACAAAATGTAACTTAAAATGAATCAAAGACTTACATGTAAGAACTACAACTATAAATCCCTTAGGAGAAAATATAGGAGTAAACCTTTATAAACATAGACTAGGCGACGTTTTATTTTTGTTGTTGTTTGTTTGTTTGTTTTTAAGATACGCCACCAGCAGCACAGCAAAAAATGAAAAGATAATTTGGGCTTCATTAATATTGAAAAGTTTTGTGTTCAAAAGACATGAATAAGATGATGAGACAATCCTTACCATACATGGGGAAGTTGGTTTTATTGATATCTTTTTAGCACAGGTGACAAGAAGGCCCCTGGGGGAAGTGCTATCCTATCCTGGGCCCTTTTTCAGGCACCCGTGGGATCCTGCCCTCCTGGGAAGCCTGGTTTTGAATCCTACTCTGCATTTACTGGCTGCGTGACCTGAGCGGGGGGCAAGCTCCCTGACGTTCAGCTTCTTCATCTGTAGAGTGAGGATAACAGCTCTGCAACATCTGCTGTTGATGCCACGTCCCATTGTCCTCTCAGCGCACCTCTGGGCTCACCTCCATCGTGGCGAGCAGTTTCCACACACACCGCCAGCTTCCACCTCAAGCCCCTGGGTCTCCTTCCTGCGAGAGGCTCGTCCAGTGTCACGGGAGCTCCCACTGCCTGCTTGCATCTATCCACGGGACAATCTGAGGCACATTCTGTGCATTTCCTCAGAGGACCCCCAGCAGAAGGGAAGCCTGTTCACAGAGTAACCTGCTCTTGAGCTCACCCTTCACTGCTTGCCTGCCTTCTCTGTTTCCACACCAGCCCACTCAGGCTTCTTGGGGTCATCTCCCAGAACCTCTCTGCTCCCCAGCTCTTGTCTCAAAGTACCTACCCCAAGGCTTGCTGTGGTCATTAGAGCAGAAAAATAAAACCAAAACTGGTAGGATGCTTATTCAAACAGGAGACAGCAAAACAAGCAGGGGTTTATTCTTTTACTGCACCTTATTCACGTCAAAATTCTCCTGCACCGGAGGATTGGGGCATTTCCCGAGATGGAAAGCTTGTCCCTCAGCTGCTCCGAAGAGGCCAGCCAGGGCAGGGAGCAGCAGCAGCGCTGGCACCATCTTTGGGCTGGGTGGCTGGAGACGGACCTGGAGTGGGGAGAACAAAGCAGCTGGAGGCGTTCGGAGCCTCTGTGGGCACGGAGTCCTTGGAGGAACCTGTCTGGGCTCGTCGGTCTCAGTGTGGGCGGCCTCCTACTCAGCCCCTCTGAGCCCCTCATCCTCCGGGGCCACCTCAGTCATCGGTGTGGCTGTGAGGTCTTCCTCCTCTGTAAGCCTCACTAGATAGAATCTTCTGTGCCTCCATTAGAACACAATCTACCTGGCATTACAGTTTGTTGGACTTATTTGGCCATCTTGCCTGCTGACCCCACATAGCTAATTACATATTTTTCAAGGATGGGCATAATGTTTAGTTCTCCCTGGACTCTCCCACAGAACCTCCCAGTGTCAGGCACAGTAGATGCTTGTTGAATGAACAGAAGCAGTGTGTGCGTGCGTGCGTATGTGTGTGTGTGCGTGTGTGTGTGTGTGCACTTGCTGAATGAACAGAAGCAACGTGTGTGCGTGCGTATGTGTGTGTGTGCGTGTGTGTGTGTGCACTTGTTGAATGAACAGGAGCAATGTGTGTTGGGGGAGGCAGGTGGTGGGGATGGGGAGAGAGTGAAGCCCTCAAGTGAACCATGAGAGAAAAAATTAATCAAAAACAAAACCTGCATTTAGTGCTCTATGAGGTTCATCAAAGAAATGCCTCCCCTGACTCCACCTCCCCACCCTACCCTCCACTTGCTGGCTGTTTACCAGTCCAGGAGTAGGCCTGGGAACCTTGGGGACTCCAGGATCACCTTGACTGGGTTTGAATTCTGGCTCTTCACAGACTAAGTATAACTGTGTCCAATGGATGTTTTAATTTCCTTGGCTGTTAAGTGGGAATAATAATCATACCAACCCTGTGAACTTCCAAGGGAATTAAATGAGAAAATATAGACAGCATTTAGAGCAATATGTGACACAAATGCTCAATAAATGCTATTATGAATGCAGAAGCAAATTATTGTATTTCCTGAATTTCTCTTCCTTCCTTCCTTCTTTCCTTCCTCCTTCCCTTCCTTTCTTTCTTAATATTCTGTTGAGGCTACTTTTCATACATGCTATACATCTAAGCAGAGAGGGACCAGTAGCTGATGTGAGCCCAGAGCCCTTGGGTGTGGAAGCTGCTGCTGGGGCGTGCACAGTGGGCCGGGTGGAGGCTGCAGAGCTGCTGGCAGGGTCGAAGCCTGGGTTGCTCCCAGCTTCTTTCACTGACTTGCTCTCAGTCTGTTCTCTTCCTTGTGAGTCCTCGCCTGGAGCTGCATGAGAGCTATTTCCAGCTCTTTGCCTTTCTCCCTGTGATGAAGAGTCCTGAATTGAGGCAAGCAAGATGTTCTCAGATTTGAGTTTTTAAAAGAATGTGTCATAACTGGGATAATTATAACCACTTTCTTAAGAATCTCTAAATCTCCAAATAACCTTTAATAATCAATAGCTCTTCTTCTGGAGGTTTTGTTGCGTGTTTTTCAAAAGAACAGTTACATAAGGAGTAAAAGTTGATGTGAGGTTGAGGGGAGGAGGGACTGTCCCCGAGTCCCCGCCTTGAGCACGTCTGCGGGGGGAGGGGGGCTACTTTCCTTAGTCTCCGAGGCTCCGTTTCCCATCAGCCCCTGCCACCAGGTAAACAACATCTGTTTTTCAACCTTTTAGGGGATGATGGATTTGCCAACATCCAGCCTAAACCCACAAAAATTTGCACTCCTCTCCAAGCCGTTCTTAGAACCACTGAAGTTCTACTCTTGGTCCCTAGCCGGCTCCAGGCTCAGTGCCCTGCCCAGGAGTTCTAAGCTCAAGGATGGCCACACATTATGCACATTCTCCATGGCCTCAAACCTGGGCAAAAACTTAGAGGTCATTTATCCAACCCCTCCCCTCAGGTGTACCCAGAGGGGCAGAAGGCCGGGGCTCAGGCCCCGTCTCCCCTTCTCCATCCTGCCACCACCCTGAACTTTGCTGCCTTCTGTGACCACCTTCAGTGGCTTCAGTAAACACTTACCTCTAATACCTGATGAATCTCATGTTACCACATGACAGTTCGACCCAAAGTCAGCTCCTGACAAACATCTTGTTACAAAATGTTCTGTAATGAGCTGAAATGTGTTCTTTAGCTCTGCAGAATTTCAGAGCATAACTAATTATCCTGCCTGCATCTCTTCCAAAGATGCCTCTTTATTGCAGTAGTTTTAGTTCTATGATTAAACTTCTTGTGAGAGAAAGAGTTGATAATATCCATCATTTTTTCCCAGTGCCCCTTGCATTCTAATTCATGTAATGCTTATTGAGCAACTTCTGAGGGTTAATCACATTATTAACCTGTATCTATGAACTTGGATATGTATGACTTACTTTTGCATCTTCTAACATTAATGGGAAGATGGTCCTAATGAAGAGAGTTCAAATGCTTTTAAAAATAGATATAATTTAAATATTATCTTAACTGAATATTAAATAATTAGAAAAGAATTCTATTAAGGTTATGGTGCATCCACCCTGGGCCAGAATTGACTCTGTGTATTACTACTTATACTCCTTGAGCTTCTCCAGGGAGAAGCCCTGGTTTCAGTATTTTACATGGACCTGAGTCTCTACAACACCCAGTCTGGAAGAGTCCTGCACTAACATTCTCCATGTGCTCAGTGAGGTTACTTCCTGATAAGCTGTGAAGCCAGAACTTAGACCTGGTTTCCTAAGAGTCTACACACCTGCACGATAGTGTGGACCTGGTATCTGGTCTCAAAGAGCTTCAGGATATTAGGGATGAGACTTTTAGATTTCACATGACAAAATAAAATACATTTCCACAAGTATATGGGTCTTAAAAACCATTTTGCTATTGAATATAATAAGAAATCATATCGCCTGAAGAAAATTTTTCAGGAGATAAAAAGCTTTGCATTTTCTGTTAGTATTAATACTATTTAACTTAATTATTTAATAATTAATTCTACTAATACTAAGTGAATTTTCAGTTCACACAGCACATTCCAGCTCACTTTTTGGTCAGTTTTACTGCAATGCACACTGGATAACCCCCTGAGAATTCATCTAGTACAGTATTGGTGTAGAAATAATTCCTCATTGTCTAATAATAGTGTCAAGGGGGTTGCCTGATGAAAGCAGAGGACTTTGAGGTGAGTCTTCTCAAGGTGACACCCCAGCTCTGGCATTTGTTGGTGGTCTTACTATAGGCCTGTTGCTTAGGATATCTGAACTTCAGTTTCTTCATTTGAAAAACGGCACTAAAAATATCCCCCTTGTAAGGTCATTTATGGAAAAATGAAACCAAGTCTGCAAAGCAACTGGCCAAAGGCCCTCAATCATCTTAGTTATTATTTTTAGCTGAAATGAGAATTAAAACCACAGTACATACCTTTTTTATCGAGGTGGAAGCAGTTTCCACACGCAAAATCATCCACTCTGAGATGCCCTGTCTTAGTGACTGACTTCTCCCAAGCTTATTTTATAAGCCTCCTCAGGTCACTGATGTTTAATTTTAAGGCATGCCCCGCCCCTACAGTTCAGGAAGGCTGGTCTAAAAGCTTTGCTCTGTATGAAACACAAAGATGGGATGTTATGCTCATCTCCCTCCCCCAATTTCTTTCACAGCTGCTCTCTGAAGAAAAACAAGGAGATATTGTTCATGTGTGTGTGTGAGAGAGAGGGAAAGACAAAGTGTATTTCATTCAAAACATCTTTTTTGCTGTGTGGATTTTCTAATTTAATTTTCTCAGTCAGAATGCACTTTTAAGTTCAAGTAAGAAGAGTTGCGACATGTGTTCAAACATCTGTTATTTATTTTTCATTTTTTGTGTAAATAAAAAAGCAACAAACCCTGTTTCCCGAAAATGGAGCCTGAATTCCACCGATGTGGTCTCTGGCCTGGAATGTGACACTAGCCTCAGAGTGAAGGTTAGGAATGAGAGTTGGCTTTCTATGTGATCCTGGGCAAGCCACCCACGTCTCAGAGCTTCAGTCTCCCCACTGTGAAGGACAGACTGTCATTTCTATCTCCACCAGGGCTAGGTGTGTAGGGCTAAAAGCTGACAATGCCAAGACATCTTCTGCAGCTCCTCTCTCAGTGCCTTGGATTGACCCTCCCAGCTACAAATTCTAGGCAGTCCGTTCTGCTTGGGGTGAGAGAGGGAATGGGGGCGGGGGAGGGGAAAGTGCAGTTTTAAGCCCAGGGCCACTTTTGGTTGGGCTTCTCTCTCTGTGGAATGACCAGCTTTGGAATGATTCTTTCTTAGAAATTGGATTCTGTGCCTTTGTGAATATGCAGAGGGTTTTCTTTTATTGTTTAATTGAAGTATAGCTGATTCGCAATGTTGTATTAATTTCTGCTGTACAGCAAAGTGGCTCAGTTACACATATATATTCTTTTTCATGTTCTTTTCCATTATGGCTTATTATAGGATGTTGAATATAGTTTCCCACGCTGTACAGTAGGACCTTGTTGCTTATTCATCCTATATGTAATAGTTTGCATCTGCTAATCCCAAACCCCCAATTCTTCTCTCTCCTTCCACCTTTCCTCCTCCTTGGCAAACACAATCTGTTCTCCATGTCTGTGAATCCATTTCTGTTTCATAGATAAATTCACTGGTGTTGTGCTTTAGATTCCAAGAATAAGTGATATCATACGGTATTCGATTCTCTTTCTGACTTTCTTACTTACTATGACAATCTCTAGGTCCATCCATGTTGCTACAAATGGGTTATTTCATTCTTTTTTATGGCTGAGTAATATTCCATTGCATCTGTCTATCTATATATCACATTAGGCAGAAGGTGGTATTTAGATAAGACAGTATTTTTATAACAGACTTATATTCCTAAACAAAATTCATTCTCAAATTTGTAAGTAATAGAGAGAAATTTACAGCACTAGGCCTTATAAACATTATCACCATATCACAAGAGTGAAACCATAACATACCAAATTTTAAGAGCTCTTTCTTTGAGATATTTACTTTTTAAGGAAAAGAAAGAATTCTTTCTGTTCAGGGCAGTGACTGACTATACTCCTTAACGCTTTCCACTCAGAACTCTAAGTGGCCGCCTCCCTCCCTCCAGATCTCTGATCTAATGTCACGTCCTTTAAAGGCCTTCCTGACCTTTCAAAAATAGCACTCTTGTCACTATCATTTTACTTGGTTCATCACACCCTTACTATATTTTTACCTAAAATTATAACCTTTATTTTGGTTTTCTTCTGCTTCTTGTGTTTTTCTCAGTGGGAGCTAAGCTCCACGAGTGCAGAGAATCTGTCTCATTGCTAGTGGCTACATATCTTAAGGGCTTCCTGGTAGCTCAGCTGGTAAAGAATCTGCCTGCAATGCAGGAGGCCCCAGCTTGATTCCTGGTTTGGGAAACTCTCTTGGAGAAGGGATAAACTACTCGCTCCAGTATTTGTGGGCTTCTCTCATAACTCAGATGGTGAAGAATCTGCCTGCAATGTGGGAGACCTGGGTTCGATTCCTGGGTTAGGAAGATCCCCTAGAGGAGGGCATGGCAACCCACTCCAGTATTCTTGCCAGGGAAATCCCATGGACAGAGGAACCAGACAGGCTATAGTCCAGGGAATCGTGAAGAACTGGGCAATGAAGCACAGCGCAGCACAGATACCTTAAGTACTCAATAGCTACTTAAGAACTGAATGGAAGCGGCCTATCTATTCAAAAAACGTACTGAGTCTTCTAAGATAGGCAGAAGAAACTAGGAGTAATATTCAAGAGACTTCTAGTTGAATTGTTGTCTGGGCAAAGTACTACTGGTCTGTAACTATTACACTAAATAATTGCACAGTTTTCCACAAAGCAATGTTGCTACAGTTCCAAATACGTAAGTTAAGATTGATATATATTTTAATGCTCAGTACAAATTCAAAAACTGTGGAGCTAAAGGTACTAGGAATCACAGTATGAGAAAAATCACATCATCTTTCTGGGTCTCAGTTTATTTTCTTCTGTAAATGTTGGCAAGTGGTAAAATTTAGAGAAATCCTCTTTTTATGTTTCTGGAACATAGGGCCAAGCACAAGTTCTCAAGCATCATAAAACCAATCAGACTGGTGTTCTAAAATATCTTTACTTTTCCCAAAATAGCACACATTGTTGTAAACAATTAAAATAGTACCAAAATGCAGGCCTCAGATAGTTTAAGTGTCTTATAATCCTACACCTCAGAGACTGTAACATTTGCATTTATTCTTCTAGGAAGTCATAGGCAAACCCCAACATAATAACAATATTATCAAGAATAACCAGTGTTGCGAAATTTCCTTATTTTTGTGGAATAATGTCTCTTGATATCAATTCATGTAGTTTTAGTTCATTTTCTCACTTGCTATAAAACCTTGTTTTTACCTGACAGCACATTTTTTTTTCAAGGAGATGGCCTGTGGTTTAATAGGGAAGTAGTTCTTCAGTTGGGTAATCTTTCATCATATAGGTAATTGCTTCAATGTTTTCACCATAAGACCCTTAAGGAAGATGAAATTGTTTTGGTGGACTTTTCATAGCAAGAACTATCCCGTCTTTGAAAAAAAATTGCCCTGATGGAAATTTCTCTATTTATTAACAAATGGTTATTTCAACTGCCAGAGTCATCCTGTATGTTTTCCTAATGTGATTTTTCTTTTGTCAGTTAAAATGAAGGTAAAAAACAATTGTTCTTTTCATGTGAAAGCATAAACTATGAGTTGCCAATTACAGGCATTCACTCCTTCAGTTCAGTTCAGTTCAGTTCAGTCACTCGGTCGTGTCCGACTCTTTAAGACCCCATGAATCATAGCATGCCAGGCCTCTCTGTCCATCACCAACTTCCGGAGTTCACTCAAACTCACACCCATCGAGTCAGTGATGCCATCCAGCCATCTCATCCTCCGTCGTCCCCTTTTCCTCCTGCCCCCAATCCCTCTCAGCATCAGGGTCTTTTCCAATGAGTCAACTCTTCTCAGGAGGTGGCCAAAGTACTGGAGTTTCAGCTTTAGCATCATTTCTCCCAAAGAACACCCAGGGCTGATCTCCTTTAGAATGGACTGGTTGGATCTCTTTGCAGTCCAAGGGACTCTCAAGAGTCTTCTCCAACACCACAGTTCAAAATCATCAATTCTTCGGTGCTCAGCTTTCTTCACAGTCCAACTCTCACAACCATACATGACCACTGGAAACATGGTCCAGTGACTAGATGGACCTTTGTTGGCAAAGTAATGTCTCTGCTTTTCAATATACTATCTAGGTTGGTCATAATTTTCCTTCCAAGGAGTAAGTGTCTTTTAATTTCATGGCTGCAGTCACCATCTGCAGTGATTTTGGAGCCCAAAAAAATAAAGTCTGACACTGTTTCCACTGTTTCCCCATCTATTTCCCATGAAGTGATGGGACCAGATGCCATGATCTTCGTTTTCTGAATTCACTCCTTAAGACAATTCAAAAATTCCACTCTCTGGTTGTGCTGCTGAATTCTTGCCCAGTGTTATGGTCCTAATTCTTTGCTTTGTGTTTCCACAGCAGGTGTTACTTTGTTCTCAAGCCCATCACACCATGCAGACATCACCACAAGGCCCACCATCTCCTTTTGGAGACTAGCACATCCTTCAGGGTAGGTTTATCTTTTTGTCTCTGGTAAATTGCATAATGCCTGGCACATAATAAGTGCTTACTAAATGTTATTGGATGACTGAATGTTTAATTCTCATTATTTGTGGGGATGACCACATGTCTCCTGATTTATTCGATGCCCTCTTTCCTTCCTGTTCCTTTGTGGCTATTTCCTTTATCACTAGGAGCTGGAACCAGTTGTGAATTGAAGGATGCCAAGCATCTGCTGAACAGCAAGAAAACAGTCAAACTGGTGAAAATTCTAGCTTGACATGGCACAGGGAGAGGACCACAGAACTGGAAGGCAGGAGGCCTGGTACCGGTCTTCACTCTTTTACTGACTCTGTTATCCACTCATTCACACTTTCAACGACACATATCAAGCACTTCTGGGTTCAGGCACTGTTCTAAGTCCTGCAGATGTAATGGTGACAAGACCCTAGCTCTTCTGGGACTTACCATCCAGAAAAGAGTCAGACACACAGAGAGGAAAATAGATATGAGAGAATAGGTTGACGTCATAGGGAATGACTGGATGGGCTACCTCAGTTTTGAGGTCAGGAAGGGCCTCTCTGAGTACTGACATTTCAGCTGAAGTGTGAGTTACTAATGCAAAAAGGAAACAGTCGTTCAAGGATCCTGAGGAAGAGTATTCCTGGATGAACAGCCAGTGAAAAAGTCCTAAGGTGGAAATAGATTTCAAGCTTTCATGGGACAAAAAGACCAATATTGCTTGAGTGGAGAGATGAGTGGAAAGTGATTTGGAATGACTTTGAAGAGGTAGGCAGAAGCCAGGTAACATCTTGCTCTAAGGAATTTGGACTTTATTTCAAGTACAATGGGAAACTACGGGAAGGTTTTTTGCAGGAGGGTGACAGGATTATTCCAGCTACCTAGTCAAGAAAGGATTGTAGAGTGGTTCCAGGTGGATCAGCTGGGAAGCTAGTGTGGTCATTGAGGTAATGGTGTCTTGGACCTCAGTGACTTTAATGAAAATGGAGAGAAGCAGATGAATTTGGAATATGTTTTGGACATAAAGTGGACAAGACTTGCCAATCCACTGAATGAAGATGAAGAAGAAAGAAAGGAATCAAGGCTGACTACTAGATTTACAGGTTGAACAACTGGGTGAGCACTCATGCTAATGACTAAGACTAGGAACTGAGGAAGGAGCAAGTTTGGGAGGAATACTCAATTTCTTCATGGGTAAATTATATCTGAGTTGCTGGTTAGATATCCATGTGGGAATGTGAAGAAGGCAGTTGGACATTCAAGTCACATTTAGGGAAAAGTCATGGCTGGAGGCAGAAACTTTGGAACCACAAGCATATACATGGTCTTCAGAGTCATGGGACTTGATGGGGTTATGAAGGGAGAGCACACAGAAATGGGAGTAAAGGATGCTCAGGAGAGATCCCTGCTACACGCTAACCTAGAGAGACTGAGTAGAGGAGAAGGAGCTAATAAAGGAAACAGAAGGAAAAGAAGACGGTGGACTTTCCTGTCCTGAGCCGAGGGAAGAACGGAGCCGAGGGAAGAAAATGTTTCAGGGAAAAAATAATCAACTGTGCTGAAAGTTCAGAAGAGATAAGAATGAAGAAGTGGCCCCTGGATTTATCAGATGGAGTTCACTGATGACCTTGACAACAGCAGTCTCTGCATAAGGAGAATAGAAACCCACTTTGAATGTGTTAAGGAAGGGACCTGGAAATTGCAACTCATTTTTGAAGTTGAAGGAAAGTAGAGAAATGAGTTAGCTGAAGGGAGACATGGAGTTCGAGGGGGGTGCTCAGAGCATGCCCATGAGGATGTTTCTACAGAAGAGGAATATTGACTGTGTAAGAGAAGGGGAGACTGCAAGAGAATCCTGAGCAGCAAAGTGGGTGTGGGATCCAGAGACAGTAAGAAGCTGAGTTTTGAGAGGAACAAGGGATCTCGGTTCACAGAAACAGAAGCAGAGGCAGAGGGGAGGCAACCAGATGTAGGGAGGTTGCCTACATCAACACAGTCATCCAACAAATTCCAGGAGCTGGGACATATGCTACCAGTTACCAGTGTATTAGATGAATCCTCAGTCAAGTTATTGTGGCTTTAAGGTTTTCCAGATGTTTCCTGGGAAACAATCTTTGTACAGTTTTATAATCCAATACAAAGTGAGGCCATTCTTAAGAATATATACAGGCCCAGCAGGGCTACCTCCATGCCTTTAAGTGGGACTAAAATTCAGCAGTTTTTAAATGCAGAAACAGTAAGAGTTCTGTTTTGATTTTTTAATTTTCTAAGATAATAGATTAATGAGCAGAGCATGGGTTCAGGAATAGAAAAACATGGTTCTTGCCTCAGCTCTCTTATTTCTTAGCTGTGTGACTTTGGAGAGTCTACCAAGCTTTCAGTCCACGGTTTGACTATCAGGTGCTTATAACATGGAATCCAAGGATCTCCCATGGGAGGTTGACAGAATCCTATTTCAATAATACTGAATTATTTTGTGATCCTATTTTGTTTTATGCATTTATGGGTATTTTTGCCAAACTGTCAGTGGGACCATGGCACAAAGCAGATAGGAACCTGCCAGAGGATCTGGGATCCCTGTTTGATTTGACAGAGTGTCCACTAACATACTTTCTAAAAGTGAAAGTGTTAGTTGCTCAGTTGTGTCTGACTCTTTGTGACCCCAAGGACTATAGCCCATAGCTCCTCTGTCCATGGGATTCTCCAGGAAAAAATACTGGAGTGGATTGTCATTTCCTACTCTATGGGATCTTCCTGACCCAGGGATTAATTTGGGTCTCCAACATTGCAGGCAGATTGTTTACCATCTGAGCCACCAGGGAAGACTTCTGGGAGAGAATTATTTCTTTTAACAAAGTCCAACTGAGTTTGGAGGAATGAAGAGCAATTCCCCAATGCAGGTGAAAGAGGTCAATGAACAGGAGGTGATGGAGCATCATACATGGGCTGGAGCCAGGTGGCAGAGGGAGAGAGCCCAACTCCAGGCTCTCACATGCTATCTTCATCAAGTAGAGGGGCTGAACCATCTGGAATTAACAGATATGTACTACTGCATATCGGAGAAGGTGATGGCACCCCACTCCAGTACCCTTGCCTGGAAAATCCCATGGACAGAGGAGCCTGATGGACTGCCGTCTATGGGGTCACACAGAGTCGGACATGACTGGAGCAACTTAGCAGCAGCACCAGCAACTACTGCATATAAAATAGACAAGCAACAAGGTCCTACTATATAGCCCAGAGAACTGTATTCAATATCCTCTCATATACCATATGGGAAAGAATATGAAAAAGAATATATCTGAATCACCTTGCTATACACCAGAAACTAACACAACATTGCAAATCAATTATTAAAAAAAAAAAACAACTCTACTGATGATTTCAATGTGCAGGGAGGTGAGAACCACTGAGTCATGTTCTTCCTTGCCTTTGACCATCCTGCTTGCTTCTCCCTTACCTGGAAGCCCTCCCCGTCTTCTTCACCTGGTCACCTCTTGCTGGTCCTCCAGAAGGTCTTATCTGAAAGTCTGGTTGTGCTCTGTGGCCTTCTCTGTGCATCCAGGGCTGCTTTAAAAACACCTATCTAACACCCCCCACCTCCCTGCAGGATTCTGGTCTGTGGTTTGCCTGTCTTCCCTTCAAGGCTGTATGTGGGAAGGGATGTGGCTTCATTTCTCTGAAGCTCCAGCTTCCAGAATGGTGCCTGGTGCAAAGTAGGAGCGTGGTAAATGTTTGTTGAGTAAATGATGGCATGAAAATGTTTTGGGGGAAAGAACCAGAAATGTGGCCACTACATGTCCAGTCCTTCTCAGTTCCCTGAGGGGCCTCGTAGACACTTTGGGAGAGCTTTAGGATGAGTACGTTTGGAGAGGTCTGAGGCTGAATGTGGACCTGACATTTGGAAATACATGTGTTCGGGTTTTAGAAAGGTCTTTCATACGTTGTCATAGTTTGCCCAATGACGAGGACTGAAATATCGGGGGCTCTGCCCCAGCTGCCCCCGGCCAGCCATCTCTCAGCCCACAGCATCTGTTCGGCTTATGAGTCAAGCTCCCTCTTTGTGCCTTACAGAGATGTTGGTTCTGTCTCAAAAGAACAAAGAAGACATTCTGACTGTGAGAATGGCTTTCAGGGTTTTCTGGCGCAGCCCTGGAGAGAAGACACTTTTATTTCTATCTGTTCAGTGGGGACCAGTAGAGCCAGGGGTGTGTCCATGACCTTCGGTCATGAGATTTGGACCACTGGTAGGGCCTCCCTGGGGTGGGCACCTTGAGGTTTCCAGGTGGGATAGTCTTACCTTTATGGAGAGGGATGAGGAGGAGGAGGTGGAGAAGGAGGAGGAAAGCTGTTTTTATTAAGAACCTAACTAAGGGCATGCATGCGTCTGTGCTAAGTCACTTCAATCATGTCTGACTCTGTGTGACCCCATGAACTGTAGCCCGCTGGGCCCTTCTGTCCATGGCATTGTCCAGGCAAGAATACTCGAGTGGGTTGCCATGCCCTCCTCCAGGGGATCTTCCTGACCCAGGAATTGAACTCACATCTCTTACATTTCCTCCATTGGCATGAAAGGTCTTTACCACTAGCACCACCTGGGAAGCCCTAACTAATGACACTCAAATAATATGCACCTGCTGCAAACAGCAACCCTGTGATGTAGGTGTTACATCTATATTATTTTTACCTTTGAGTCACTTTTCTTCAACCCCTACATTCTTTGTCTCCAAATTCCCTCCATCCAGCCTCCTAAATTTCTATTTCATCTTTTCTCTCCTTCCCCAGAGGCAACGCCTTACCACAGGCCACCGTCTAACTTGCCCTGAGAAGGTTCACATGTTATCAAGCTCATGCCATACGTCACAGCCTTAGTGGGAGCTGCATTTGGATGTGGGTCTTATATTAAAGGGACCTTCTCTATTGAGTCACAGATCCTGAGACTCACCGAGATTCCCTTGAGGTTTCTGACTAATCCCCTCAGACTGACTTCCTTCTGTCTTCCCAAAACCCCAGGCCTATTGATCTGTTCTCATAAGTCAATCATTTATTACTTGAATAAATGCTTACTGAGCACTTCATAAAGACTACTCATTTTGCTGGGCAGCAGGAAGATAAGATGAAGAAGGTCAAATCCCTGTCCTTGCGGCCTTCACTGTTCTGGCTCCTTTCCCCCTGAGTGGTTGCTCTGGTCACTTGTTTCTCAGCCTCTCTCACCTGAATCAGGTGCCCTTTTAGAAGAAACTGAACTTGGCCATTAATGACACAAACTCTTAAAGACTTAGGAACTCTGCATCCTGCTGTGAAGGGCCCTGGGCAAGTCTGTTCTGCCCCTCTGGGGGCTGCACATGGTCTCATACCTTCCCCCTCCCCCAGCCACCTCCACCCAAGAGAAGGACAAAGCTAGGACCCTTAGCATCTCAGGTGCCTAGCTCAGCCTTGCAGGAACCACTCTGGGTACTTGGGACTACTGGGGGCCCTAGTCTTTAGGGAAAAAGCCTACTGACCTGTCAACCAGAAATCCTCTTATCTTTGGTGTCATGAACTCTCAAGTAAACATGCCTTAAATACATTTTCCCTCTAACAATCCAATGTCTGCTTTCCCGATGACTTCTGTGTCTTTGGACTGCTTTGATATAGTTAGATCAACAAAAATTTAGGAGAACTCAACTTTTAAAAGAAAAATATGTAAACAAAAGAGCTGACTTATCAAATCTACTCCAAATAGGGAGGTTTCGATCATGACCAGAAGGCCAATGATTTTCTTAAAAGGGCCAAAGAGGGGATCCCCTGAAGAAAGTCTGCTGGGTCTGAAGGAAGATTTGACCTCACAAGCCTAAGGGATGTACACACACACTCTGCCTTTTTTCTCTACAGTTTGGCCTGATGTGACCTTCTTGTGATCATTATAACTATCCCAGCTTGAGAATTTCACTTCCTTGAGATTCACCCTGCTGCTGCTGCTGCTAAGTCACCTCAGTCATGTCTGACTCTGTTCGACCCCATAGACGGCAGCCCACCAGGCTCCCCCGTCCCTGGGATTCTCCAGGCAAGAACACTGGAGTGGGTTGCCATTTCCTTTTCCAATGCATGAAAATGAAAATTGAAAGTGAAGTCACTCAGTCATGTTGGACCCTCAGCGACCCCATAGACTGCAGCCTTCCAGGCTCCTCCATCTGTGGGATTTTCCAGGCAAGAGTACTGGAGTGGGGTGCCATTGCCTTCTCCATAACTCACTCCAAAGCACCCAACAGACAGCCTAAAGATTTTGGTATCAACATAATTTACCACTTCCTCTCCTCTCCCACTAGCCAGGACTCAGAGCTGTACAATTTTCCAGAAGCTGGTGCCTCCATCTGACTGGATTTCTCAGGACCTTCCCACTTCAGGAGGGTTATCTGAAAAGATATCCATGACCTGCTTAGGGAATAATTACAAGTTGTGGTGTGGGGATATGCTTGGGCAGGGATGGCTTCAACTGAAGCCCTGAGGGACTGGATTTGAAACTGGGGAGAAGGAGAAGTTAAAAAAAACAAAAACAAACAAAAAAAACCACCAAAAACCAAAAAACCAAACAATAGTACAAAGGAAGTACTGTTCCTGTGAGCAGATGGAGTGGCGGGGTCAGCCCAGCCCAGGTCGCTGTACCAGGCCTCCCACAGCATCTGTGTGGGGTTGGGAGGAAGTACATCCCTGGTTCAGGGACAGCATAGGCCAAGGAAATGGCTCAGAGGATAAATGGTTACATTAAGACATCCTGCAGAGCAGAGGGATCCCCACAGGACTTCAGATTAGAAAACTGGGTAAGTGGGCAGGGGGGATTTCTAGCTCAACTATATAGGAGTCCTGCAGTGTAGACTGCCAAACAGAATAATGCAAGTGGCATAGTGAACATTCTGCCTTGAAATACATGGCTTAACAGCTACCTGTTCAGATTAACTAACCAGAAAACTGCCAGATCTTCAAGTCCCACAGGGATATGTGGACATAGGCATAGGAGGTTGCCTTAAGACCTGCAGCTCCTTCTAACATATGCGATTTCCTATACACCCAAACATATGGCTATTCTGTATGTTCTTTAAGGCCTCTTCCTTCCCTGAGTATCTGGAATTTTACAGAGACCCATAGCTAAACATGTTATGGATGAGTCATGCTGTGAATGGTTACTGGGTGGACAGCAGAAGAAAGGATTTGTGTGACTGAACTTGTCCTTGGTGATACTAGACCCTACTCAGATCCCTGAGAGTCTCAGGGATGAGGGAGTTCATAGTCTCCTCTCAACGATGTTATAGCCAACTAAGGTTTATCCCATTTTATCTTATTTCACTTTTGGTATCTAGACAGGCCATTATTATTTATAGTCAAGAATCTGTGAGAGGGACTTCCCTGGTGGTCCAGTGGTTAAGAATCCACCTTCCAACACAAGGAACATGGGTTCAATCCCTGCTAGGGGAACTACATCCCTCATGCCTGGGGCAAATAAGCCTGCACACCCACAACTACTGAGTTCAAAAGCTTTGGGGCCCATGCAATGAAAGATTCTGCATGCNGGACTGCAGCCTTCCAGGCTCCTCCATCTGTGGGATTTTCCAGGCAAGAGTACTGGAGTGGGGTGCCATTGCCTTCTCCATAACTCACTCCAAAGCACCCAACAGACAGCCTAAAGATTTTGGTATCAACATAATTTACCACTTCCTCTCCTCTCCCACTAGCCAGGACTCAGAGCTGTACAATTTTCCAGAAGCTGGTGCCTCCATCTGACTGGATTTCTCAGGACCTTCCCACTTCAGGAGGGTTATCTGAAAAGATATCCATGACCTGCTTAGGGAATAATTACAAGTTGTGGTGTGGGGATATGCTTGGGCAGGGATGGCTTCAACTGAAGCCCTGAGGGACTGGATTTGAAACTGGGGAGAAGGAGAAGTTAAAAAAAACAAAAACAAACAAAAAAAACCACCAAAAACCAAAAAACCAAACAATAGTACAAAGGAAGTACTGTTCCTGTGAGCAGATGGAGTGGCGGGGTCAGCCCAGCCCAGGTCGCTGTACCAGGCCTCCCACAGCATCTGTGTGGGGTTGGGAGGAAGTACATCCCTGGTTCAGGGACAGCATAGGCCAAGGAAATGGCTCAGAGGATAAATGGTTACATTAAGACATCCTGCAGAGCAGAGGGATCCCCACAGGACTTCAGATTAGAAAACTGGGTAAGTGGGCAGGGGGGATTTCTAGCTCAACTATATAGGAGTCCTGCAGTGTAGACTGCCAAACAGAATAATGCAAGTGGCATAGTGAACATTCTGCCTTGAAATACATGGCTTAACAGCTACCTGTTCAGATTAACTAACCAGAAAACTGCCAGATCTTCAAGTCCCACAGGGATATGTGGACATAGGCATAGGAGGTTGCCTTAAGACCTGCAGCTCCTTCTAACATATGCGATTTCCTATACACCCAAACATATGGCTATTCTGTATGTTCTTTAAGGCCTCTTCCTTCCCTGAGTATCTGGAATTTTACAGAGACCCATAGCTAAACATGTTATGGATGAGTCATGCTGTGAATGGTTACTGGGTGGACAGCAGAAGAAAGGATTTGTGTGACTGAACTTGTCCTTGGTGATACTAGACCCTACTCAGATCCCTGAGAGTCTCAGGGATGAGGGAGTTCATAGTCTCCTCTCAACGATGTTATAGCCAACTAAGGTTTATCCCATTTTATCTTATTTCACTTTTGGTATCTAGACAGGCCATTATTATTTATAGTCAAGAATCTGTGAGAGGGACTTCCCTGGTGGTCCAGTGGTTAAGAATCCACCTTCCAACACAAGGAACATGGGTTCAATCCCTGCTAGGGGAACTACATCCCTCATGCCTGGGGCAAATAAGCCTGCACACCCACAACTACTGAGTTCAAAAGCTTTGGGGCCCATGCAATGAAAGATTCTGCATGCTGCAACTAAAGAGCCGACACAGTTAAGTAAAGAAAAAAAAACCAATCTGGGATAATCTTCTTAACAGCTCAGTTAAAGAACCTTTTCCCATTAGGGCTTCTGGAAAAAGCACAGGTCAGTGAATTGAGGCTGGAAGGTTCTAGGCCAAGTTTTGTCATTAGTTTGTGGCTGACCTTGGCAAGGAACTTCCTCTTCCCGGTTCAAGTTAATCCTTTCTTGCCACTTTAACAGTCTATGACTGTGATGTGGATACCTAGTGTGGGAAGAAGACAGGACCCCAGATAGGTTGGGGGAGTAAGAAAGAAAAGTGAGGGAAAGGTCACATTAGCGTGTGTGTGTGTGTTAGTTGCTTAGCTGTGTCCAACTCTTTGCAACCCACAGACTGCAGACTACCAGGCCCCTCTGTCCATGGGATTCTCCAGGCAAGAACACTGCAGTGGATTGCAATTTCCTTCTCCAAAAGGAACTATAGAGAGAAAGAAAGTGAAGTCACTCAGTCATGTCTGACTCTTTGCGACCCCATGGACTGTACCCTATCAGTTTCCTCCAACCATGGAATTTTCCAGGCAAGAGAACTGGAGGGGGTTTCCATTTCCTTCTCCCACATTAACTTAGGAACCATGAAAATCCTTAGATCCCCACATAACTCTAGTCACATCTTTAAGTCCACTGGCTGCACTTTACCTTCCATGGGCCTCCTCAGAAGCGCCTTTCCTTTTCTATGTATGCACCCACCATGGGAGTAGAGGGCCAAAGAGACAGGCTATAAAGTGAGAAAGGAGGGGGTGTGAAGCATACAGGTGGGGAAGATGCCTCCATCTTGAAACCATGTGCTGCAGATCCTCAGCACCAGGAGAGGACTTAGTCATGGGTAAATAGCATATGCTGTTCTCTCAAAATGCAATTGTTTACACGAAATAGACAATGCAAACACAGGTTCTATTTTTCTGCCCTGTTTCTCTGATGGGGATTATAATAGTTGTGCAATCCAGAGTGTAGTTATTAAACCTATCTTACAGTCACCAAGGAGCTGTGAGAAAGCCAAGCAGCACAGACTTGTGGTTTTGCTAACTCCAAACTGTTTTCCTGATGAACTGCAATAACCCACCAAGAGACAGAAGAGATGGAGTCAAACTCCAAGTACACTTTGTCCTCACAGAGTTTGTTTTGACACCAGAAGAATTTCCTCTGTGTGCTGTTCTCATGCTCTTACCCCTATGAATTTGCTTCACACTCAATCTAGTGGACACTTGGTGAATATAAAGGTCTGTCTCTCCAGGACAAAGTGACTGACCGAGAATGGGAACATTTCAGAATTCTACAGGTTAGTTTATTTGCAGGACCCAAATAATCTGGTGGGTTCTTCCACTAAACTGAAGAAATGATTATTTGAGAATGAGGGTTTCTCACTGACATATAAATTATATATCTATGTGACTGTATGTGGCTGAGAGCTGTATATTGTCACCCTGATTATTTAACTTATATGCAGAGTACATCATGCAAAATACTAGGCTGGATGAAGCACAAGCTGGAATCAGGATTGCCAGGAGAAATATCAATAACCTCAGATATGCAGATGGTATTACCCCTATGGCAGGAAGCAAAGAGGAACTGAAGAGCCTCTCAAAAACAAAGATCATGGCATCCAGTCCCATCACTTCATGGCAAATAGATGGAGAAACTATGGAAACAGTGAGAGACTTTATTTTGGGGGGTTCCAAAATCACGGTTCCAAAATCAGATGGTGACTGCAGCCATGAAATTAAAAGACACTTGCTCCTTGGAAGAAAAGCTATAACCAACCTAGACAGTATATTATAAAGCAGAGACATTACTTTTGTGACAAAGGTCCATCTAACCAAAGCTATAGTTTTTCTAGCAGTCATGTATGGATGTGAGAGTTGAACCATAAAGAAAGTTGAGCGCCAAAGAATTAATGCTTCTTAGCTGTGGTGATGGAGAAGACTTTTGAGAGTCCCTTGGACTGCAAGGAGATTAAACCAGTCAGTACTAAAGGAAATCAATCCTGAATATTCATTGGAAGAACTAATGCTGAAGCTCCAATACTTTGGCCACCTGATGCAAAGGGTTGACTCATTTAAAAAGACCCTAATTCTGGGAAAGACTGAAGGCAGGAGGAGAAGGGGATGACAGAAGGTGAGATGGTTGAATGGCATTATTGACTGGATGGACATGAGTTTGAGCAAGCTCCGGGAGTTGGTGATAGACATGAAAGACTGGCATGCCTCAGTCCATGAGTTGCAAAGAGTCGGATGTGACTGAGAGACTGAACTGAACTGATAAAGATCAAAGAAAGTCTAATCCAAGTTGAAAACCAACAACATCTAACTGAAAATAAACTTCCCCAGGGTGCTAGATCTAAAGAAGAAATTCAGTACCAAGTGATCTTCCCAGGGGGTGTTGGTGGTAAAGAACCCGCTTGCCAATGCAGGAGACACAAGAGACATGGGTTCAATCCCTGAGTCAGGAAGATCCCCTGGAGATCAACCAACTCCAGTATTCTTGCCTGGAGAATCCCACAGACAGAGAAGCCTGGCAGGATACCGTCCATCAGGTCACAAATAGTTGGACACGACTGAAGCAACTTAGCATAAATCCATGCACCAAGTACAAGAACCAAATTGTTCATACATCACAGGTGTCTTAGTTACCAATGACATTGTAGCTTAGAAGTAGCATCTACAAGTTGTTCATGCTGAGATATAAGATGCTGCTGACAATATTTATATAAAAAACATACAAACGATATATCTCCTTTTCATTGCTCTAGCCACCCTTACTTCTTATACTTAAAAGTACTTTTGTACTGTTTTTTTGTGTGTGATTTTAGAGATAATTCATATTTCAAAGAAAGTGGAAAACACAAGAAAGCACAAAGAAAAAAGTATACGATAGCCAGCAATTTCACCAGCCAGGGAGAACCATGGTTACAATTAGCCATGAAATTAAAAGACGCTTACTCCTTGGAAGAAAAGTTATGACCAACCTAGATAGCATATTGAAAAGCAGAGACATTACTTTGCCAACAAAGGTCCGTCTAGTCAAGGCTATGGCTTTTCCTGTGGTCATGAATGGATGTGAGAGTTGGACTGTGAAGAAGGCTGAGTGACGAAGAATTGATGCTTTTGAACTGTGGTGTTGGAGAAGACTTGAGAGTCCCTTGGACTGCAAGGAGATCCAACCAGTCCATTCTGAAGGAGATCAGCCCTGGGATTTCTTTGGAAGGACTGATGCTAAAGCTGAAACTCCAGTACTTTGGCCACCTCATGTGAAGAGTTGACTCATTGGAAAAGACTCTGATGCTGGGAGGGATTGGGGGCAGGAGGAGAAGGGGACGACCGAGGATGAGATGGCTGGATGGCATCACTGACTCAATGGATGTGAATCTGAGTGAACTCTGGAAGTTGGTGATGGACAGGGAGGCCTGGTGTACTGTGGTTCATGGGGTCACAAAGAGTTGGACACAACTGAGTGACTGAGCTGAACTGAACTGAACTGAATATACTGTATAGAATTATAGAAGCGTTATACAGAGGCATATGTTTTTTGAAACAAAATTGAGATTAAAACAAAAATTGAGAGGTAGGGAGACAAAATGATGCAAGAGATAACTCCAATTACATCAGAGTTCATGCAAGAACTTCCAACGGACACCTTTCAACAGAGAAGTGGAAGATTTGAGCTAAACCTTGAACTCTTCCAGGACTAAGTTCCAGGAGTCTGCCTCAGGGTACAGTCTGGTTGTAACTGACTGGCTCTGGCCCAGTGGTATCCATGGCCTGTCAGGTTTCACAGCAGGTCAAGACCCCTTCTAGGATTTACTCTGCTTTGCACCTTCCCATGTCGACCTGTAGGAAGGCCATGAATAAAATGCTTCTAATCCACTCTTCCTCTCCCCTCTCCTCCCCGTAGCCAGGATTCTTGGCTCTCAGTAGACAAGTTTCTGTATAATTGATATATAATTATATGCTCCACTGTCACCACAATGACACGCTCATTGTCACTACGGTGATTTTATATTTTGCTCCCTTGAGATACATTGTAAAAGAAGGAATATGGTTTCCCCTTCATTTCACTTCATGCTTATTTGTGCTAAATGTATAAAATGGCCCCTCATTCATTCCCCACACTCTGTACCAAAGAAAAATTTTCATCCAGTTGTGTCTTCTAATTACTCCACACAAGTCCCTTTGACTTTGGACCAGAACCATTCAATATTCATTCCACAAAATTTTCTTAAGCACCTGCACGAGCCAGGTGTCGTTCTAAGGTGTTGGGAATACCGCAATGAATGAAATCAACAAAAATCCCATCCCTCATAGAGTGATCATTCTGGTGAGGCCAGATGCCACAGGCCTCTTGCCACACGCCAGCTCACTCATTAATTCTTTCAACAATAGTGAATGCCTGTTCTAGTGGCTTTTTATTGTGCTCACTTGGCTACACTACATCACACTTGCCCTTCCTACATGTTTTCGGATCTGGTGGATCACGAGAGGGATTCTTATGTGAGATTTGGAGGCGGGGCTGGAGCAGCAGTCATTTTGTGGCTCACACACCTAGTTGTTTATCTGCTGGCTCACCTCACTGGCATGAAGCACTGACCAGGCCCATCTCTGCCCTCCCTTCCCCTAAGTCCTCCCTTGGCCTCCCTGACTCCTGGACAGTGGTGGGCATTTACCCTCATGATGACGGGCACCTTTGTTTGACTCGTTAGCTCTGTTAGCTCTGGTGCACTCTACTCCAGGCTCCAAAAAAACCAATTCTGACATATCTGGCATTGCACGCTATCCACTCTCCTTAACCCTGTATTTCCCCTTTAATTAACTAAGGAAATTTATTTATGTTTGGTGGTGGTGGTTTAGTCACTAAGTTGTGTCCGACTCTTGTGACCTCATGGACTGTAGCCCTCCTGGCTCCTCTGTCCATAGAATTCTCCAGGCAAGAATACTGGAGTGGGTTGCCATTCCCTTCTCCAGGGGATCTTCCTGACCCAGGAATTGAATCCAGGTCTCTTGCACTGTAGGCGGATTCTTTATCAACTGAGCTACCAGGGAAATCCTTATGTTTTTTAAATTTATTTAAATTTAATTAGCTAAGTGATACATCAATTATGAATGTTCTACTTTATTTATCCATTCAACAAGTGTTTATTAAGAATGTCTTATATGGTACACACTCTGCTAGGTACTGGGGTTACACAGGGAAAACAGATATGTTCCTTCCCTGGTGGAGCTTACAGCCCAACAGGGGAGGACAGACCAGAAATTCACATAGACAAACAAAAATAGATTTTAAAAATGAGTGGGGCTGTGTAAATAGAGAAAAGTTGGCCAGGGGGACAGGAGGGTAGGACCTATTCCAGTAAGATAGATGAGGAAGGCCTTTGTAATCCAAGTGCATATTTAAATATTACAAAGTCAAAAAGATACAAACCTATTAAGTGTTCATCCATTTGAAAAATACTCCACTGCAGTTAAATCTCTTAAGGAGAAATATGAGTAGAGATGGAAAGCTAGTGGTTTGGGAGACCCATGTTCAGGAGGAAAGAGACAGTCATACAAGATTAACTGGAAGAACAGTGGGAGAACAGTCCTATTTTTTTCTTTCATTTTGATTTGATGTTGAAAGGGGGAAATACATAGAAAGCAAGCCTTTCACTCCAACAGAGATGGTTTACTAAGAATGAGTCTAGGCTGTGCCATCAAAAACCTCTCTATTAAGATAGGAATCAGGGGACACAGCTTAGCGACTAAACAACAGCAGGGGAAAGGATGGGACGCAAGGTGACCCTGAGAGAATATGCAGCACATGCTTGGGACCGACAACTGGAGCATGTGTGTGTGTGTGTTTGTATGTGTGTGTGGTAGGATGCACTTCTTCCTTCACAGAAAACCTGATAGACTAGCCCATTCTGGGGAAATGAGTGAGCTGATGGCTCTGCATTTTCTTTGACACTTTCCAGGAATCCAGGATGAATCCATTGACTGGCTATGAACATCGCGTATTATCTGAGTTGGAAATGCTCCTCAGTGAGAATCATTTCCCTGGTCAGGGGTTCCCAGTGACCCTGGAATAAGTCACAACTATCCCCAGAGTGTAAGCGCCCTGAATTTATCTTTTTGTGTCGCCTCAGTGTGCTAAGCAACGTGCTATGCACCCAGCAGGCAAATCAGTACTTAAGTGGTGCTTTTATACAAAAGCTACTCATATGTGCCAAGTCAGCTTTTAAAGATTGGGGCCTGAAGTGTGGACTCAGGACACAGAGACCCCAGCAGGGAGCTAGTGGTCTTCTAATGTTTCTCATGATATCTTCAGGTCAAGGAACTGGTTTTGGATCCAGAGGAACAATGCTCCTCGTGTTTGGAATTCTACAGAAGACAGGAAGAACTCAGATAGAAAGCTAAGAAATGAACCAATGTGATGAAAAACAGATGAAAGCCCCTTTCTTCTTAAATGAGGACATTGCTTTCAAAACAAGGATGAACACTGTGTTGGGAAATTTCAAGTTCTGCTTACTATTTTGCTCTTAGGGCAATTTTGATAAATAAGATCCCATTGTGATTTGTTGGCTTTTCCAAATTTGCTGTACGCTCCTTTAGCTTGGTGGTGGTAGGCTGATAGTGTTAGGCCCCAGAAAGGCCTATTCTCGGGAAACGTCGCCTCACAGATCACCAAGACTCGAATTCGATGCAAAAAGCAAGAGGGTTTATTGAACCGGCGCGCCGGGGTTCGAACTTCCTCGAAAGGAGCGAACGAACCCCGACTTCAGTTACAAAACAGTTTTNTTTTTTGTCTTTTGTATCATTTTTGCTATATGTATAATTTTATCATCAGCATCAGCATTGAGTATAGTCTAATTTACCCATGTCTTATGGCTTTTACTTCTTATGTCTTAGGAAAACAATTTTTCTCATACAACAATGCTAACAAAATATACACACTTAAATTTTCTTATACAGTCAATTCAGCTACAGTGTTTGTTTTGAAAGTGTAAATTTGTTCCAATACAATTGATACAAGAAAAAATATGAGCATAATACAAATATCTAATTTGCTTTCATCAGCCAGAAACACCAGGTGAAGGCAGAGAATGGCACACAGCCTAACTGAACTGTGTAGGAATACACACAGCACATGTATGTATGGGCCTCAAAACATCCACCAGTACAGGTCACAGGTATGTTACATGCCAAGCCCATCCATATCTGGTGTTACAACTTTCCATGAGATCTCAGATAACCTCTTTCCACTGCTTCACAATAACTCACCAGATGAAACTCTTCTCATCTCTGCTCCATAAGCAACCTTTCCAATTTTTTCAAGGTAAGGTGCCATATTCATTGTAGTATGTATTTTGCAACTACTTAGCACCTGAAAGGGAGAAGGCAATGGCACCCCACTCCAGTACTCTTGCCTGGAAAATCCCATGGACAGAGGAGCCTGGTAGGCTGCAGTCCATGGGGTCGCTAAGAGTCGGACACGACTGAAAGACTTTACTTTCACTTTTCACTTTCATGCATTGGAGAAGGAAATGGCAATCCACTCCAGAGTTCTTGCCTGGAGAATACCAGGGATGGAGGAACCTGACGAGCTGCCGTCTATGGGGTTGCACAGAGTCGGACACAACTGAAATGACTTAGCAGTAGCAGCATCTGAAAAAAACATGCTTCCAGTTTTTTCCCCCTTTATATTTTTGTGTGTCAATGATAAAGGTTTTGAGTGTTGCTCCACCCCCAATCCAACCTCTCCCCTAAACCTTGTGCTTTTGTGAGATTTTGTATGTGGGGGTTGGTTTTAGGAACACATATATTGCTGACTTGGACTTCCCAGGTGGCTCAGTGGTAAAAAATCTTCCTGTTAATACAGGAGATGCAAGAGATGCAGGTTTGATCCTGGGTCAGGAACACCCCCTGGAATAAAGAAATGGCAACCCATTTCAGTCTTCTTGCCTGGAAAATTCCATGAACAGAGGAGCCTGATGGGCTATAGTGCATGGGGTCGCAAAGAGTTGGACACAACTGAGCACACACACACAACACACGATGTTGCTGACTTATTATGTTTGTAGTGTGGCACTTTACATTTAAGTTTTTTATCCATCTGTAATGGATAATATCCTTTTATGAATATTATGCACTCGAGATCATTTTTCCATAAGAAAAGCTACTTAACGTCCATTTTAATTATCATGTGTTTCTTTTACTTTCTTGTCTCATTTCACTAGCTAGGACCTCCAATAAAAAGTTAGATTAAGGCTGAGATCAATGGTATCAGTGAATTCGAGTGCTTCTCAAGTTTCATGATTTAAAATATTTGATGTAGTTTTTTGGACAATATATTTTTTCAGGACAAGAAAAAGTCCTTTTATTTATAGCTTAATAAACAAGATTATCAGGAATTACCGTTGATTTTTATCAGATACTTTTTCTGTATCTATTGAAATGATCATACAGTTTTCTCCTTTAATCTTTTAATTTACTGATTTAAAATAAAGGATTTGTTTAATTTTAAACTATCCTTGTTTTCTTGAGATAAATCCAGATTAACTATAAAAGAGATAAATGTGATAAGCATATACCCATATGTGAGTTATGTATTACACATGTATATTTTTCCATAGTTTTGTTTCAGTATAGTTTATGAAAAAAATAAAATTAACTTATTTTAACCATAGAGTTTGAAGAGTCTGAGGAGATGTATATAGTCATGTGACTAACATGGCAATCAAAACATTCTATAATTCCCCAAATCTTTGTCTTCCTGCAATTTAACTATGAGTTGTTAGAATTACAGTTTTCTCGAACTTTATCTACCATGAAGTTTATTGAGCTTCTGGGAACTGTAAATTTTTTGACAAAACTGAGGAAATATTCAGCCTTTATTTCATCAAATAATTCTTAAATAATTCCTTTTTCTCCTTCTGGGTTTCCAACAGCATATATGTTGGAATTATTAATATTGCCTCTTAGTTCTTGAGGCTGTTCATTTTTCTTTATATTTTTTCTCTTTGATTTTTGGTTTGGGTAATTTCTATTAAACTATCTTCAAGTTTATTAATCCTTTTCTATAGCATTCAAATATATTTTTCAGCCCATCTGGTGAATTTTTCATTTCAGTTAACATAGTTTTCAACTCTAAAATTTTCAGTTGGTTCTTTTCACAATTTTCATTTTGCCTTTGTGATTTCCCATTGATTCTCTTATTTTATTAGGTTTTGCTTTAATTCTTTGAACATATCTTAATCTATTTCTTTAAATATAAGATTTGCTTTGAAGGTTTCATCTGCTAAATCCAAT
The DNA here is from genome assembly GCA_006410875.1 of Neotragus pygmaeus. NCBI lineage: Eukaryota > Metazoa > Chordata > Mammalia > Artiodactyla > Bovidae > Neotragus > Neotragus pygmaeus. Next base: position 59,158 of record SJYV01028595.1, on the reverse strand, counting down.
ATCTGGATCCACTGAGACCAAGTGTATTAACTATACTTTTTCCCCTTGAGTAAGGTTCACAAGTTCCTACTTCTTTAAATGTCTAAGAAATTTGGTCAAACTCAAAACTGTACATAACATATTGTGGGAAGACTATGGATTTTGTTTTGTTCTACTGACAACTGGCAATTAATTCCTGGACTCTAAAAGAAGAATCTGTTCCACCTGTAGTGTACAACCACTGATGTCTCTGCTTAGGTTTTTCCCTTTCAGCTTCTGATTTTTAGCCTGGCTCCCTAGGAATCTCCCTTCTTCCTGAGAATTTAGTGATTGGTCAAGGATTTGGGATGAAATATACACAGGAGATGCAGGTTCAATCTCTGGGTCAGGAAGATCCCCTGGAGAAGAAAATGAGAACTCGCTCCAGTATTCATGCCCAGGGAATCCCATGGACAGAAGAGTCTGGGAGGCTACAGTCCATTGGGTTGCAAAGAATCGGACACAGCACATATGCAGCATCAGCCTTGTGCTGGGTAAGGAACTCATCTGTCAAACTCTAAGCAAAGTCCCATCCTGACTGTGAGCATCTTGTTCAAGAATCAGTTAATTTCAGTTGCTCAGTTGTGTCCGACTCTTTGCAACCCTATGGACTGCAGCATGCCAGGCTTCCCTGTCCATGACCAATTCCCAGAGCTTGCTCAAACTCACGTCCATTGAGTTGGTGATGATATCCATCTCATTCTCTGTTGGCCCTACTCCTCCTGCCTTCAATCTTTCACAGCATCGTGGTCTCTTCCCATGAGTCAGTTCTTTGCATCAGGTGGCAAGAATATTGGAGTTTCAGCATCAGTCCTTCCAGTGAATATTCAGGACTGATTTCCTTTAAGATTGACTGGTTTGATCTTGCAGTCCAAGGGACTCTCAAGAGTCTTCTCCAACACCACAGTTCAAAAGCATCAATTCTTCAGTGCTCAGCTTTCTTTATAGTCCAACTCTCACATCCATACATGACTGCTGGAAAAAATATAGCTTTGACTAGACGAACTTTTGTCAACAAAGTAATGTCTCTGCTTTTTAATATGCTGTCTAGGTTGGTCATAGCTTTTCTTCCAAGGATGCTTTTCGTTCAAGCAAACTTTCTGTTCAAGGATGGACCTCTATTATCTATGTGTGCTTTACGTCTGGGCACTTGAGGAGTCTGTCATTTATATGCATATCTTAGAGTCAAATAGACATTTGGGAAGTTTTTTCTTAGGTTTTAGATCTCAGTCTTAATAAAGACACCTTTATCTTACCCTCAATCTTGATTTGTATTATAGATATGTGTCAAATTCTAAGCTGATACTTTTTTAACAGTATTTTGGGCTTCCCCAGTGGCTCAGCTGGTAAAGAATCTGCCTGCAAGGCAGGAGACTTGGGTTTGATCCTGGGTTGGGAAGATCCCCTGGAGAAGGGAATGGCTACCCACTCCAGTATTTTAACCTGGGGAATTCCATAGATTGCATAGTCCATGAAGTCACTAAGAGTCAGACACAGCTGAGCACATTTCACTTTCATTAACAGTATTTTGAAGGTGATATTCCATTGTCTTCTGCATTCATGTTGATGTATGGCAAAGCCAATAGAGTATTGTAAAGTAAAATAAAGGTTAAAAAAAATTAATTAATTTTAAAAAATTTGCTGTCAGTGTAACTTTTCCTCATTTTTAGAAAAGCTGTCTTTTCTCTCTGGCCACTTTTACAATTGTCTCTTTGTCTTTAGCATTCTGCAGTCATTCTGATCTACTTCTGTGGATGTGTTTTTATTTGTCTTGCTTGGAAGATGTTGCTTCTTGAATTGGTAGCTTCATGTCCGTATATTATTAGTTTTAGAAAATTCTCAGCCATTGTCTTTTTGCATATTGCCACTTCTCTTCTAGCTGCTTTTTCTGGGACTCCTTTTAAGTATATGTTGATCTTTCAACATATGTTGATCTTTCAATATGTTGATATTCTAAATATTTTTAAAACTTCTCTTCATATTTGTATCTATTTGTGTCTTTGTGCTATATTCTGGGTGACTGAATTATTTCTTCACTTTTTAGTTCAGATATTTCTTTCAGCTTGCTAGCTTTTTCTTTAATTATATTTAGTTATTCTAATAACTTTTCAATGTATTAACTATGTGCTTTGTTTCTCTGGTGATTTCAGTCATGCCAGTCATCCCCCAAAAGATGATAAACTTCATGAGAACAAGTACAGTATCTCAATTATGTCTACATACAACACAGAGCTTCCCATTTGCAGATGCAAACCAACCAGAAAGCTAACAATTGAGTCTTCAACAGACTCATTTGCCTTTCAGATTTTCTGTTTGATTTTCTTATTTATTTCTCACATTGTTATATTCTTAAGGTTTTTATTCCTTCTTTCATAGCTTTAATTATAATAAGTATACAGTCTTCTTGGAAGAAAAGTTATGACCAACCTAGATAGATAGCATATTCAAAAGCAGAGACATTACTTTGTTGACAAAAGTCCATCTAGTCAAGGCTATGGTTTTTCCAGTAGTCATGTATGGATGTGAAAGTTGGACTGTGAAGAAGGCTGAGAGCTGAAAAATTGATGCTTTTGAACTGTGGTGTTGGAGAAGACTCTTGACAGTCCCTTGGACTGCAAGGAGATCCAACCAGTCCATTCTGAAGAAGATCAACCTTGGGATTTCTTTGGAAGGAATGATGCTAAAGCTGAAACTCCAGTACTTTGGCCACCTCATGCGAAGAGTTGACTCATCGGAAAAGACTCTGATGCTGGGAGGGATTGGGGGCAGGAGGAGAAGGGGACGACAGAGGATNAAGTAAACTGAGAAATCTATTAATTGCTTATAGTGAAATAATTTGCCAACAATTCTCAAGATTAAGAAATAGCTTCTCTTCATTTATTTAAATCTTAAGAGTCTTTCAAATGTTTTAAGTTTCTTTCGAAAGGTCTAACATCTTTCTCAAATTTATTGGTAAGTATTATGCTTTGTTTGTTACAGTTCTGAGTGGGGTCTTTTTCCAGTGTTTTTTCAGTTGGTATAAAGATACAGTATATCCAGAACTTTATTTTTCCTGTTTATAAAAATGGCTTTAAAGCTGATTGCCATAGGTTTTCTTAATCAGTCATGTCATCTAAAAGTGAAATATTTCTCTTATTTTGTTAACAGTATTAAACGGAGTTACTGGTGGTTGTTAAATAAACTAATAATAAAAGTTTTGCTTCTGAATTTAAGTTTATAAATCTGGCAATATTAGGTCATCCCTTATATGCTACCCACCTATATAGTACTACTCTGCCCTGTGATACTGTTTGGCTTGCTGAAGTTCAATTAATCACTCATGACTCAGCAGAGAGAAACATATTTGACCAAGTAGAACTTGGAAGAAAAGGGTCCCAGTTCCTAAATGATCAATACTGTATATGCTAACTATATAAAGTTGTCCTAATACTGACACTGTTCATAAAAATCAAGTAAGAAGTATCTTTACTCTATAAAAATCCTGTAATTACATGGTCACTTCATGCTATGTGATCTTCATACCTAAAGTTACTACTGGATAGTAAACTAGATACTTAAGAGATGATATTAAGAGCACTGGGTTTATTTCTGGGGTGAACTATTTCAGAGAAATAAATCAAAAGTCACAGTTTACAAGGGAAAATTCTTCTTAGAAGAATTTCTAGTAATAAATGTGGATGGTGTAACAGATTAAAATATTTGTTATCTTGCAAACCCTAACGGTAGAATTGATTCAGAAACAACTGGCAACGGATTAAACCACAAGAGGAAAGGGGGAAAGGCTCCATGGAGAGACTGGGCTGCTGGCACTGACCAATTCTAGCACTGCGAAGAGGGTGCCAAGCAGACACCACACGCTCCGTGACGTGGTTCAGCATAAAGGCACAGTTTCAAGTACGAGGTATTCCTGTCCACCCCACCTAAACCCTAAAATCAAAGCTTGACCTGGATCTAACCAGGTCTTTTGAGCTAACTTCTAATTTGCAGGAAATGTAGATGTCAATGGAATATATTAACTGGGAAGCCACCAGAAATATCCAGAATATGGGCTATTCTATGGGACAACTTCCCCAGCTCCTTTAATGAGTCAAGAACAGGAAGGAAAGGAGGAAGGGAGAGGCAAGGGGGAAGCGAAGTAGGTAGTGAGGAAGAAAAGACTTCAACTACGCAGCCGTCCTAACAACCTAACACGACAAGGATTTTGTGTGGCCTCTGAACAAGCAGCCCAAATAAGATGCGACAATTTTGAATCAAAAGCATAGGAGACTGAATAGGGAGTAGCATCAGCTGATACAAGTAAGTTTTGTTAATTTTGTTTGATGTGTTAGAGGTATTGTAGTTATATTAAAAAGTCTTTCTTTCCCCCCTGTATAGCACAGGAACTATATTCAATATCTGTTGGAAGAGAATATGATANAAGAGAATTTTGGAAGTGGACCCTTCCTCAGCAGAGCCTCCGGAGAGATTCAGCCCCAGCTGACACCTTTTCTTTAATTGAAATTAATATACAATGTTAACAGTTAATATATAATGTGTTAATTTCTGCTGTACAGCAAAATGACTCAGTTATACCAGCTAACACCTTGATTAGTGTTATGAGACCCTAAGTAGTAGACTTAGATAAGCTTTGCTGGGATTCTTGACCCATAGAAGCTGAAATAAAACACATGTGCTTTAGTTACTTATTCTTCTGGCTGCACCACGTGGCATGTGGAATCTTAGTTCCCTGACCAGGGTTGGAACCCGAGCCCCCAGCAGAGGAAGCTCAGAGTCCCTGGACCACCAGGGAAGTCCCTTGTGTGTTGTTTTAAATCCCTGAGTTTGTAATAATTTGTTATGCAACATTAGAAAACTATCACACCTCCCGCCAGCTGTCAGAAATGTCAAGTTCTAGGAAGGGGCTGACAGATGGGAGAATGTCTCCAGCTTCCTCATCCATTCTTTCAGCAAATATTTATTGAGCATTTATGATATATGAGGCACAGTTTTTGATACATTAGCAAACAAAAGAAAATACCTGCTCTCACCAAGCTTATACTCTAGTCAATGGATAAAAATATTAAATGCATAAATAATTGTATGTTATTCAGCGATGAGAACTATAGAAAGGATAGAGGGGCTGGGGATGCTAGGGAGTGGGTTGAAGTCTTTCATAGGGATCTCAGGGTAGGTCCCACTGAAAGGGCAAAAACTTGAAAGGAAATATTACACAAGAAACTCCAGGTATCACCCATGTGTATGACTTCAAGCATGGGTTCAAGGTCTCATCCTGCCCTGGGGGATCATGGTGTCATAACTGCCCTTTTTGACCTCTTCTCCCACCTCTACCCTCCATGCCCAGGTCCACCCTGCATCCCCTCCTTCTAGCCTTCTGCTGTCCTCCAAACCCACCTACCAAGAATCCTCACTCTTCATTGTTTCCCTAACAAAATACTTCTTCTCCCCCATTCAGCTCAATGGCCTCCTCCCCCAAAAGCCTCCACCGTACTCCCAGCAGAAAGTCCGCTCCTCCTGCACATGCCCTCCAGCTTTGCTTATGACTTATCCTGAGCTTCCACTTTCCACACATGTTACAGCTACCTTTCTCTCTTGGAGAGACTGTGGAATGCAGGGGCTGGGGCTTGTTATCACTGAGCTTCCAGGGTCCAGAATATTACAGTTGGAATTTGTTGAAGAAAAAAATTAATTAGATGGGACTTCACTGGCAATCTCGTGGTTAGGACTCTACGCTTCTAATGCAAGGGGCACAGGTTTGATCCCTGCTCAGGGAACTAAGATAACACATGCTATGCAGTGCAGCCAAGAAAATATTTTTTAAGTTAGTTGGAGATCAGTCCTCTGTGGGTTTTTTCCTTTCTCTTTAAAGTCCTTAGAGGAGGTTGATATCATTCTTTTATATATATATCATTTTTTATTTGGTTTGTTACTGAGAGAATATTTGGACAGAGTACTATTCATTTTCCAAATTCTACTTTTGAGCCAACTTCTTCCATAGCATAGCCTGACCCAGCTCACAGAATTGCACACATGTTCAAGCACAGCCTTGGACACTAAAACAGATAATTCATGCAGCCACATCTGTCTTTTCCAGAGAGGTTCAATTCAGTTCAGTTGTGTCCAACTCTTTGTGACCCCATGGACTGTAGCATGCCAGGCCTCCCTGTCCATCACCAACTCCCAGAGTTTACTCAAACTCATGTCCATTGAGTCGGTGATGCCATCCAACCATCTCATCTTCTGTCGTCCCCTTCTCCTACCACCTTCAATCTTTCCCAGCATCATGGTCTTTTCAAATGAGTCAGTTCTTCACATCAAGTGGGCAAAGTATTGGAGTTTCAGCTTCAGCATCAGTCCTTCCAGAGAGGAGAAAGACAGAATAATGATGACTTTTCAATGTTATTAGTAAGCAGCAAACATCTTGAGAAAGGAATGGTTTCCCTGCTTGAGTACAGAGCCCCAAATATGATGACTAAAAAGTCTAGCTGTTTAATTATTGCAATTAAAAATAAAGCAAGCACTGTAGAAGCAAAAGCCCTGCGGATGGCAGCTTCCTCCTAAAAAACAATGATACCACTCCCCACAGAAGCCAATGACAGGGGGAAAGAACGGTTTGCCTCTGATTACATCTGATTGCCATTAGTGATGACAATAAACCAGGCAGAAGGACCAAATGATACTTGTGGGAAGCATGAAAAAGGGCCTGGGAAATACTTTCAATTGAGGATACACCAGAGAAAAAAATATCAGCTGAGAGTCACATAGATAAAAGGCACTCTGACTTAAGTCAGTCATCACAGTGGTACAAATTAAAACAACAAAGCCATATCACTTTTTACCTGCTAGACTGGCAGATGTTAGAAACTTGATAATGACAAGTGTTGTGAGGCGGTGGGTTAGAGGAAACCTGAGCTCCCGGTGGGATGGGACACTTACAGCCATTCTGGAGAGTCAGGATTTAGTCTAATCACATTCTGGCTAAATTCCTAGCAGAACACCTAGGCCAAATTCTTTGTGAACTTGGGTTAGGTAAATTTTCTTAAGAGACAGAATCTATGTGCCATAAAGGAGAAATTATCGATTGGACTTCATACATTTAAAAAAATTTACTCTTCAAAAGACATTGTTAAGAAAATAAAAGATAAGCCACATGCTGGGAAGTAAATATTGGCAAATACATCTATTGAAGGTCTTATATGCTAAATACATAAAGAACTCTTACAATTTAGTAATAAGTAAATAAGCAATAATTCAGTTATTATTATTAATCTTAATTAAAGAAATGGACAAAAAGAATGAATAGACACTTCATCAAAAAAGTTGTATGAATGGCTAATAAGCATGTTCAACCTCATTGGTCACTCACTCGTGTCCAACTCTTTGCAGCTCCATGAACCACAGCACACCAAGCCTACCTGTCCATCACCAACTTCTAGAGTTTACCCAGACTCATGTCCATTGAGTCGGTAATGCCATCCAACCATCTCACCGTCTAGGAAAATACAAATTAGAACTGCAGTGAGAGAGATATCAGCATACACCCACTAGAATGGTTAAAATTAAAAAGACTCACCATACCAAGTGTTAGTGAAGATGTGGAGCAACAGAATGTCTCAGGCATTGCTGGGGGGAATACAAATAGTACGACCACTTTGGAAGGCAGTTTAACAACCTCTTATAAAGTTAAACAATACATATCATGTGTGTTTCTATACACAGGTATTTACCCAAGAGAAATAAAAACTTATGTCCATATAAAAGGCTGCTACAAGAATATTCATAGCAGCTTTATTCTTATTGACCCAAACTGGAAACAACCCTAATATCCATCAACTGGTGAGTAGATGAATATCTACATGGAGAATACTGCAAATTGCGATAAATTCATAAAATGGAATTCTACTTAGTAACAAAAAGGAATGGACTACAGATATGTGTTAGAACAGGTGAATCTCAAAGGCATTATGCTGAGTGAAAGAAGTCAAGCACAAAAACTACATATCATTTATACAACATTCTAGAAAAGGCAAGATAAATAGTGATAGAAAGCAAAGTGGTCCACATGCCACGGGGCAGCTAAGCCCATGTGCCACAACTACTGAAGCCTGCACACCCTGGAGGCCATGCTCTGCAACAAGAGAAGCCTGCACACCGCAGCTAGAGAAAGCTCCTGCTCATCACAACTAGAGAGAGCCCACACACAGCAAGGAAGACCCAGCACAGCCAAAAGCGAATAAATGTATTAAATCAAAAAGTAGTTTAAAAAGTGAGTGAATTTTATACGTGTAAATTCTACCGCGATGAAGCAAATTAAATATGTCCGTGTGTGTGTGTGTGTGTGTGTGTGTGTGTGTGTGTATAAGACAATGCTACTTGAAAAAAAGATGAGGTAGGGGAAGTTGAGTGTTGGTAGGTGAGAAGAAGGAAGCCAAGAGAAAATAAGAGAGACAGACAGACAGACAACCAGAAAGGAAAGACAAGGACACAAGAGATGTAGAGGGTGACATTCAAACATAGGGGCAAACTCCTCATCAACAGAGACATGCTCAGAGAAACACAGAAACAAGAGAACGGAAAAAAGAGTAGAGACGCTTAGCAGATATGGCAAAGACGGAATACTCGTTACTGTCCCCTTTCGGAATGGGGCTTCCCAGGTGGCGCTGGTGGTAAAGAACTCGCCTGCCAGTGCAGGGCATGTAAGAGACATGGGTTCCATCCCTGGTTGGGAAGATCCCCTGGAAGAGGAAGGGGGGGGGGTGGGGCCCAAAGTCCCACAGCAGCGGGTCTGAGGGTGAGAAGGATCTGTCCCTCCTTGCCAGCTTCTCTCTCTTCCTCCTCGGGATCACAAGGGGTATGGAGGATGCTTCCTGCTCCCCTGGAGGTATTTGAAGGCTGGGGGTCTATGCCCCTTTAGCCCTCTTTATTCCAAGTTAAACATTTCCTGTTCCTTTCACTTTCCTCACCCTGGATAGTTGCCAAGTCCTCCAGCATCCAACCCACCCCTTTCCCCATCCCCTGGGCTCTGATTTATCAGTGCTCTCTGGGGAGTATGGTGCCACCACGCGGCAGAACTGAGAGACTGAGCCCGTGTCTAGTGGGGCGGGGCGGTGGGGTACGCCATGAGGCTTTCCCTCTGTGTTTCTTCTAAGGCTGCCGCTGCTGCTGCTAAGTCGCTTCCGTCGTGTCCGACTCTGTGCGACCCCATAGACGGCAGCCCACAAGGTTCCCCCGTCCCTGGGATTTTCCAGGCAAGAACACTGGAGTGGGTTGCCATTTCCTTCTCCAATGCATGAAAGTGAAAAGTGAAAGTGAAGTCACTGAGTCGTGTCCAACTCTCAGCGACCCCATGGACTGCAGCCCACCAGGCTCCTCCGTCCATGGATTTTCCAGGCAAGAGTACTGGAGTGGGATAGCCAGAAGCAGGTGTAACACCAACCCCAAGGCTCTATCAGTTCCCGTGGGATAGCAGTCTGACCAGTCTGAGAACTAAGAACAGACACATACCATCTAAAGCAGGACGACTCAGGCACGGGCAGGTGGGGTGACAGCCAGGCCCTTCCTACTGTTAAGGAAGAGAAACAACTGTCAGTGACAAGCTTCTCCTTGCAAAGGTTCACGACAAAAGGTAAAGATTTCTGAGGCTAGGGGAGAAATGATTAGGTTTGCACTAACCACAACCCACCCACAGAGACGCAAATCCTATTTCAAGCAGGCAAGAGGTGGAAACAAGGAGAGAGAGATGTATCCCCCTCCAGTCCCCCCTCCCCGCCCCCGCGGGGAACTGCACAAAAGCTAAGTCTTCTCTGCAACCATAATTGCCATGTAACTTCAACTTTATAAACATCTTTTAAAAATAATAACTGTGGCTGGAATGAGAGTTTTGAAAAGCAGCAACGAGCAGGTTGTAAGTCTAGGTTAAATGGTTTAAAGAGATTGAAAGAGGCCTAGGACAAGGATGGAGAACGCTGTTTCCAGGGAAGAAAGTTTCAAGGACTTGAGGGCTGGTTATCTTGCTGATGGTATGCATAGGATCACTTACTTGAATTAATCATTTCATCATCAAATAATTCTCACATTAACAGATCTTGGAAGAAAATAATAAATTGTAATAAAAAGCAAAAGAAGAAAATTTACCTTAGATTCTATCTTTTCCAAATTTTTCTCATTTTCTGGGTTCCCCACATACAGTCTTATGCAGTTAAGATTATACAGTTAAATTGTGAAACTTTTTTTCTAGGCATAGTCCTGAGAAAGGGGTCATTTGGGAGGGTTATGCTTCAGTTCAGTTAGTCGCTCAGTCGTGTCCGACTCTTTGGGACCCCGTGAACCGCAGCCCTGTCCATCACCAACATACGGTTATGCCATCCAACCATCTCATCCTCTGTCATCCCCTTCTCCTCTTGCCCTCAATCTTTCCCAGCATCAGGGTCTTTTCCAGTGAGTCAGCTCTTCCCATCAGGTGGCCAAAGTATTGGAGCTTCAGCTTCAGCATCAATCCTTCCAGTGAACACCCAGGACTGATCTCCTTTAGGATGGACTGGTTGAATCTCCTTGCAGTCCAAGGGACTCTCAAGAGTCTTCTCCAACGCCACAGTTCATCAATTCTTCGGTGCTCAGCTTTCTTTATAGTCCAACTCTCACATCCATACATAACCACTGGAAAAACCATAGCCTATTTTGGTGCAGTTTAGCAGAGTGGTTATGCCTGATGAGTCCTTTCTGGGATCTGTCTTGTTAAGTGATGAAACCAGAAAGCCATGAAATCCTGGGAAGTGTGAATAGTGGTGGCTGGAATGTAGTGCATGAGAGAGCTGGCCTTGAGCAGGCTACCACTTGGGGGATGCCCAGAAATGAGTGGGGCAGTGGGAGATGCTGGCGGGGTGGGCTGAGATCCTCAATCATGTGGGTGTGGGTGACAGAAAATCAAAATATGACTTACATTAACACGAACTTCTTTGCAGCCATAGGTTGGGGCCTGGGGACATTTTGGCAATAGAAGAAATCTTGCTTATATCTACCAGCAAGGAAAACACATAAAAATCTCAGGGATATTTTATCTTATTCCGTGACAGTTAAAAGATGATTTTCAAGGTTGAGAAGAGTGTAATAACAGCCTGTTCTCACCCTGACCTCTCTACTTGCACAATCCAGTTTCTCACGAGTGGTAAAACACACTGAGAAAGGCACTGTCTTGGGGGAACAAAATGTAGGTTCTTGATACAGAAACAAAGAAGAAACATGACAACGTGTGCTCTTGGTAGACACTCAGAACCGCTCCTGAAGGGTCTTTTCTTTAGGAGTTATTTAAAAATAATAAACAGATGCCTTTTGATGATTATAGTGTTTCAAAATGTTGACTTGTTACATTCAAGGATCCTCTTTGTGTCCCAGAATAACAATTTCTCCCAAGAGAAGTAGCTTAATTCAGTTCAGTGGTGAGGTGAAGAAATGGTTGGATTGGGAGTGTATGTGCTGTGGGTTGTGTGCTAAGTCGCTTCAGTTGTGTCCAACTCTTTGCAGCCCTATGGACTGTAGCCCACCAGGCTCCTCTGTCCATGCGATTCTCCAGGCAAGAATACTGGAGTGGGTTGCCATGCCCTTCTCCAGGGGATCTTCTCGACCCAGGGATTGAACCCATGTCCCTTCGTATCTTGTGTCTCCTGCATTGGCGGGCAGGTTCTTTACCACCTGGGAAGCCCTGGATTGGAAGAGTACTCCCTAAAGCACCCAACATCTGCCTTATGTCCAGGCTTGTGGGGGAGACACATCTAAGTGGATCGTCATGGTTCCTGTCCTCAAGATGCTCACACTCTAGCTGTAGAAAGAGCTAATGCTCAGCAGGGCGAGTAAATTCATATTTGCATTAAACAGTGGTTCTGCCATTACAGAGACCTTTATTGTGTGCCACAAATCAGCATGACTCATAGCCCCTGAGGATGCTTGGCTTGGATGGTTTGTCAAGGGAGGACCTCTGGGTCACTTTGCAGATGGGCAGTGGATTGCACTATTCCTTGCAATGGGTGGAGGAGGAGCTACTGTGTGCCAAGTGTGTGTGGACCTGCCTGGCTCCTTTGGGTTTTGCGTGGAACCATCTCCTGTCTGTTCTCCAGCTAAGACACAAATGGCTACATTTCACTTGGGACACGGGAGCACTGGTGGTGCGCAATCACCCCAGTTGAGCTCTGCCATACTGTCTGGATGAAGAAAAGCTTGTGGGTGCTAGAGTGGCAGGCAGTTGACCTCTGTCCATCCCAAAGGCCCAAGTCAGAGGGCAGATGGATATTGGTTTGGCCCTGCCTCAGGGACTGACTTCCCAGGTGGCGCTAGTGGTAAAGAACCTGCCTGCCAATGCAGGAGACTTAAGAGACCTGGGTTCGATCCCTGGGTCAGGAAGATCCCCTGGAGAAGGGCATGGCAACCCACTCCAGTATTCTTGCCTGGAGAATCCCATGGACTGAGGAGCCTAGTGGGCTACAGTCCATGGGGTCACACAGAGTTGGACATGACTCAGCACTTAGGGACTGAGGGACTGCTTACAGGGCCCAGAGGTATGCGTGCTTCCGTTCCTTTTCCTTTCTTGTTGTTTTGAAGCTCTTGCCAAGTTTAAAGATTTTGGGCCCAGGCAGAGTTTTCTTTCCAGCTCTGGGTCTTCTCTGAATAGCCCTCTGGTGAGGGGAGGCAGCCGGGGCAGTGTGGGAGTGCTGCCTAAGAGTGAGCAGGAGAGGGTTTTAGTCTGGTTCCAGCAGGGTATTTAACTGCCCTGAGCCTCATGGTTCCCATGTTGTAGAGAAGAATCAATTCTGACTCCATGTTGGAACTGTTTCTTTGGCTTGCTTTTTGTTGCTGTTACTATAATCAAACATAATCAGTTCAGTTCAGTCACTCAGTCATGTCCGACTCTTTGTGACTCCATGGACTGCAGCACACCAGGCTTATCTGTCTATCACCAACTCCCGGAACTTGTTCAAACTCAGGTCCATCGAGTCGGTAATACCATCCAACCATCTCATCCTCTGTCATCCCCTTCTCCTCCCACCTTCAATCTTTTCCAGCAACAGGGTCTTTTCCAATGAGTTAGTTCTTCGCATCAGGTGGCCAAAGTGTTGGAGTTTCAGCAATATTCAGGACTGATTTCCTTTAGGATTGGCTAGTTGGATCTCCTTGCAGTCCAAGGGACTCTCAATAGTCTGCCTCAGAGGACTCTGCCCCTCTGCCTGACTGTTAAAGTGTCTTTTGTTCAGCTCATAAAGAGATAATCTGACCCTGCCCACCTGTGAATGGCTGCAAGAAGAGATTAACACATCCCTTCCTGGAGTTGTTTTGCAAGACTAAAAGCCCTTTTTACTTTACTGCCTCTCTGTTTCTGTTCTGCCTTTTGACTCCAGTTCCTCACTGCTTCTCTCTCTGGTTCTATAAAAGAACCTGGTATCCCAACAAGCAGATAGTTATTTTGAGACATTAGTCTGCCATCAGCCGACTTTCTGAATAAAGTCATATTCCTTGCCTCAACACTTCGTCTCTTGATTTATTGGCCTGTCGTGTGGCAAGCAGAGCAAGCTTGGACTGGGTAACACCGACTTGCTCACAGAGCAAGCCCTTGTGACTTCCAGCTGAGAATGGCTGTGACCAGAAAACTAAAGATTGTAGAATTGTCATTTAGAGACCGTCCTCCCCCTTTACACAGAAAACCAGGGCTCTGCGAGAAAGCCTTGGGCAGAAGAACACAGCGGGAGAGAACCACCGGCAAGCCAGGCTGGGGCCTTTCCTGTGAGCCCTGGCCCAAGACAGCCTTCGTGGGACATCTGGGCCTCCTTACATGGTGTCCACGTCTGCAGAGAATAACAAGCCCATTAAGAAGGGTGTGTGTAGCATTTCACAATTCGCATATGCACTATCTCAGGCTCTCTCCAGACCGCATAGGCTTTTGTTGCTCCAGAACGTTTTCGTCTCTCATGGAAAGTACTTCTATCTGTATTTGATCTTCCCCAGCCCTGCCTCCAGGCAAGTCCTCAGATCCCAAGGCTGTGGACTCCCCACAAAGCACAGCATCCTCCCCACCAGGGAATGGCTGGGACAGGAGAAAGGATTATGAAGATGGGTCCTTTTCCTCCTACAATCACACCTCACCGCCCAACCTAGCGCTGCCTCTGCTCAGAGCTTTGTGGCTCGGTCCCCTCTGAGCTCTGGCCCCAGCAGCGCCTTCCCATCTGGGATACGGGCCGCCCTCCAACGTGCAATTTAAGCAGAAGATGGAGCGTCTCCCTCTAGGCGACTTGCTAGATGTTGGAGAACGGCGACCTCTAGTGTTGGTTCTTGGAAGGGACGGAGCGGCTTTCTGCAGTCCAATGAGGTTCCTGGAAACAGTCCTGCCGGGGACTGAGAAGCGAAGCTTAACTGGATGGGTTAGAGAGATGGGGAGGATGGAGTGAAGGGACTCTTCATTTCCAGGAAGCCCAACTGAGCACACTTGGTCTCTGAGGCTTGCTCATGGTCCAAACACATCTGTCCCTCTTGCACTATCTTACTCTTTCATAACATCCAAGACTCAGCCCATCCCTCACCCCTGACTCACCTTGACAAAGCAAACTCACCTGCCTCTGTTACTGAACCAGACTTGAATCAGCTGCCCCACATACAGTGAAGTCAATCTACTGACACTGGGTTGTGGCAAAGGAAAATTCAGTGTTTATTGCAGGGCACCAAGCAGTTAGTACTTAAAAGCCCAAACTCCTCAAAGGCTTTTAAAGAAAGGTGTTTAAAGACAGCGTGAGAAAGAGGGGGTTGTGGGTGTGTGATCAGCTCACGGGCATTCTTTTAATTGGTTGGTGGTGATGTAATTGGGAGTCAACATCATCAATCTGCTGGTTCCAGTTGGTCTGGGGTCTACAGGCTTGTGGACAGCCTGCAGTTAACTTCTTCCACCTCGTGGGGGTTTCAGTCTCTGCCAAACAGCTCAAAGGACATGTCTCAGGATGTTATCTATAGTCCTTGAGGAGGAAGTTAAGGTTCTTGATTTTGTTTAATGGCCACACTATTATTTTGTCTTCCTTGGCTGTTTCCCTTTCCGTCTACATTTTCTCACTTCTCTGATTAAATCTATTCTTTGGGACTTGGGGAAGGCCTAGGAAGATAGTTTTTCTACTGACAAGAGGCAGGCAGAGGACGTGGTGGGGGTCTGTTTGGAGAAGGCCTCACAGGGTCCTGTTTAGTTGCACACTGGTGCCTAAGGAAGGGGAAGGTGGGACAGGCATCAGGCAGGGTGTCTGGGTATGAAGCAGGACGCCGGGCTGAGAACGCCAGTCCTCAAGTGGCCTCCTTCTGTGTCTTCGTGGTCCTGCCATGACCAATCGATTCGTCTAGCTTTTGGCAGGGAGTGGGTGTGGGGAGAGTGTGAGTAGGCGAATATTGGGTGGCATGTCCTGTAAGGTAGCAGGACTGCCTGGTGACTGTGATTTTTCAGGGCTCCATGACCTTCAGCAACAGCACCTCATTCTTTGAGATGGAAAATCCACATTTTCCCCCAGTCTTCAGTAAAGTGCTACACTATTCAGATTACTATGCTATTTGGCCACCTGACTCGGAGAGCTGACTCTTTGGAAAAGACTCCGATGCTGGGAAAGATTGAGGGCAGGAGGAAAACTGGGCCACGGAGGACGAGATAGTTGGATGGCATCACCAACTCAATGGACATGAGTTTGAGCAAGCTCTGAGAGATAGTGAAGGACAGGGAAGCCTGGTGTGCTGCAGTCCATGGGATCACAAAGATTCAGACACGACTGAGCAACTGAATAACAACAACAACAATTCAGATTAAAGCCCCCTTCCCCTTTTCCTTCTAAGCAGACTGCCTTGCTTAAGCCCCTCCGATAAGGAATTGTAGAGCTGCCACTGGCTATAGGATGTGACGCCCAAGGGGCTTAGAAGGCAGAGGCTTTAGGAAATGAAGGGTTTGGGATGCTTAGAGGGAGAAGGCTCCATTCTCGACACTACGCCTTCTCCTTTCCCAGTCTCACAAATACATTCAGAATCTTTTGTCGCTGTTGTTTCCTGTGAATTATATAATCTTTCTTCAGTTCTATGTAACTTTAGTAGTTTAATGAGACCCTCAAACTGCCCCACCTATGAGATCAAATTGTTATTTGTATATAATTTTTGCCAAGTCTGTCTCCAATTATAGGTAGGGTGACCACCCATCCCAGCTTGCCTGAAACAGTCCTGGTATACATCTATCACCATGACATAATTATTCATGGTGTTCTCTTTCACTTTGTACAGGGCCCCATTTAGATGGTGAATTACACTGTCACACTAAACACAGATAATCTATGTAAGAAAACATTTAGGCATTAGGATTTAGAGGATGTGAGAGATAATGTTACCAGGAATTTGAGATTTAAGTAATTATTATAATCTTGGCATAATTAGCTCTATTCTTCCTGGCAGCTGAAAAGAAGGAAAATATGAAGGGTGAGGAAGTTGATTCTGTCTTGTAAAATGGTGCAAATTACATCTTCTGGAGGGAAATATTCATCAGACACTCAATTTTAGAAGGAATTTTTCACACAAATTGTTATATAAGGGACACTGAGTAACATAGGAGCTGTATCGTTCATGTTAGGTTTTGCAGAATTTTGTGGCCACTTTTAACATTGGTCCCCCAAATTACTGTGATTTTCCAATTCTCTTTCTCTGTGAAAAACGGAGAGGAAATAAAAATTATTTCAGAGGCATTAAGTGAGACAATACATATGCAAGTGCTAAATAAACAAGTATCAATATTACCTTGTTGAAAACCCTCCTTTTATTGATGGGAAAGCCAAGGCCCAGAGAGAGAAAAGTAATGTGGTTGCTGCTGCTGCTGCTGCTAAGTCACTTCAGTCATGTCCAACTCTGTGCGACCCCATAGACGATGGCAGCCGACGAGGCTCCACCGTCCTTGGGATTCTCCAGGCAAGAATACTGGAGTGAGTTGCCATTTCTTTCTCCACTGCATGAAAGTGAAAAGGGAAACTGAAGTCGCTGAGTTGTGTCTGACTCTTCACGACCCCATGGACTGCAGCCCACCAGACTCCTCCGTTCATGGGATTTTCCAGGCAAGAGTACTGGAGTGGGGTGCCATTGCCTTCTCCGGTAATGTGGTTAGTTAGTAGCAAAACAGAGGTTAACACCCCTGTTTAATTCTCAATGCTAATACAACCTCATAGAGCTTTTCACCAAGACATTCTGAGATTCTGCCAGGCCACCAGCGCAGGCTGGAGTCAAGGGCAGGAAGACGAGGTAGAATGACCTTGGACAGTAAAGGCCCGTTGCAGATGGTGTTTTAAGTCATCATCATAAGAGATGTTTTTCAGGTAATTTTCTTTTAGCAAAACAGAAAGCTTCTCATGGTGCTTGTTGAGTCACTCTTGGCATCTATTTTTTGCAAATTAAGAAAAAAGTTGCCCCTAGTCTTGTTTCCAGGGGCACAACCCTTTGGGGCTAGTTTCAACAGTGGGGTTTTCAGCATTCTAGCACAACTTCCTTTTCAGCTTCTCCTTCTCCCAGTCCAATGGCTCTCCAAGTTTGGTACCAGGCCAGCAGCATCAGCATCACCCAGAAACCTGTCGGAGAGGCAAATTCTCAGACCCCACCCAAGACCCGTTGAATCAGAAACTGGGGGTGATTCTGTTGCACACTAAGGTTTGAGAACCACTGCTCCAGGCACACTGTAGGGCCCTGTCTGGCTCCAAGAGAGAAGAGAAGCGTAGTGACGGCGATTCTCCCCTTGCTGCCCTCCCCACCCAGGCAGGCTGTCCTTTCCAAACGCCTAATAACCCCTGGCCTTTCAGGCTTGGCTGCTGCAAAAGTTGCATGGCCTGTTTGATGGTCTGCCTAGCCAGTGCCAGCTCTGAATAATAATACCTTTCAGTTCAGTTCAGTCGCTCAGTCGTGTCCGACTCTTTGCGACCCCATGAATTGCAGCACGCCNTCGTGTCCAGCTGTTTGCGACCCTGTGGACCGTAGCCTTCCAGGCTTCTCCGTCCACAGGATTTTCCAGGCAACACTACTGGAGTGGGTTGCCATTTCCTTCTCTGAAAACATCTCAGAAGATGAAGTAAAGACGGGCACAGAGCTGAGCGGTGGTCTCCAGGGACTCCCCCACATTAACTGGGATCGCAGCTTCCCTTGAGTGACTCCATTGCTACCACTTCTGGAAACAGGCTGCCTGTTACCTACCTACAGTCCCTTCAGTTTGCTCAGAACCTCTGGGCAAGACTGGGCAACCATTTCAGCCTGGTTTCAGTACAACTTTGCCCTCCTGGCCCTACTGGAGTTAGGGGAAAGTTCTGTGCCCATTCCTCAGTGTGAAGCTAAAGGGGAGCAGCCTCGGGCATACCTAACGGGACGCAGGACTTGGGGCAGTGAGGGGCAGCCACACTCCCCAGTGTTGAAATTCTTCCCTGGATTACCTTGGAAGGTCTTGGTGGATTTTCTTAGTGCCGAAGAGAACAAGCAGGAATGTGCCTATTAAATGTAGTTGAATAACTGTTTATTTAACAAATATCTATTTATTTAACAAATATCTAGGAAGTGCCTATTATGTGCCTGGAATTGCTTATAATATTCTCTCATATGCTATTCAGTTGGCTCAGCCCCTTCACATAAGTTCAGCTTACCCGTTCAACCATGTGATAGGACTTTTTAAGAAGATTCTTTACTTAGGCTGTGCTGAGTCTTTGCTGCTGTGCACAGGCTTTCTCTAGTTTTGGTGTGTGCGCTTCTCACTGTGGCGGCTTCTCTTGTTGCAGAGCATGGGCTCCGTAGTTGTGACACACACGCTTAGTTGCCTCTCAGGACGTGGGATCTTCCTGGACCAGGGATCGAACCCATGTGTCCTGCCCTTAGTAAGTGGGTTCTTAACCGCTGGACCACGAGGGAAGTCCGTGACAGGGCTTTTAATTTGCATCATGGGGTTGGCCCTGTCTCTAGCATTGAGTAATCCTGCTCACTCTCCTGCCTTTGAGACTGTGCCCTGCCTGCGCCTCACACCCCACTTGCACTTTTGGTTCTGTTTGTAGCTCCTTGTATCCTTTAGCCTTTTGTTTGTTTTTAAACTTACTGTGCACTCAGTATTGTTCTAGAATGTGTGTCCCATAAAGGTACACTCTTGCTGTATCTCTGGTGTCTAGATCAGGGGCTGGTGCTTCCCATAGTAAGGGCTCAATATATATTTGTAGAATGTATAAATAAATATTGAAGCAATTGTAATAAAAAAAAAGTACAGGGCAGCACCCCTACTCTCAAAGTCTTTTTAATTAAAAAAGTAATATACCTGGATTTTGGAGCTTAATTACATCCCCTTGAGTGTGGGCTGGACTTAGTGACTTGCCTCCAAAGAATAATATGGAAAGGGAAAAATAGGAGCTTTACAATGTAGAAACCTGGCAGTCACTTCCTTAACCAAGTAATCAAGGTTAACATCATCAGTGAAAAATTATGTTGATAATATCGACCCTTTGTGATGTGATGAGGAAAGCAATTTACTTCTGGGGTATCTTCCCTCTGGAACCTGACACCACAGTCAAGTCCTGAGAAAGGGGCTTCCCTGGTGGCTCCGTGGTAAAGAATCCACTTGCCAAGCAGGAGGCTGAAGTTCAATCCCTGGGTTGGGAAGATCCCCTAGAGAAGGAGAAGGCAACCCACTCGAGTATTCTTGCCTGAGAAATCTTCCAGACAGAGGAGATTGACAGGCTATAGTCTATGGGGTTGCAAAGAGTCAGACACAACTAAGTGACTAAACAACAACAATCATGAGAGACTTCTAACAAACAAAAGTTGGGGAGCATTCCACAGAACTCTTTAAAACTGTCAGGGTCCTGAAAATCAAAGCAAGACTGAGAAGTTATCGTAGATTAGAGGAAATTAGGATACATGATACCCACATGCAATGCGGTGTCTGAGATCAGATGCTAGGACACAAAAAGGACAATAGCAGGGAAAAAACAAAACTAGTGAAACCCAACTAAAGCCCGGAATTTAGTTAATAGCAATGTGGTAATTTTAGTTTCTTAGTTTTGACAAATATACTATGATTTATAAAATATCAACATTAGAGAAGTTGGGCGAAGAGTATATGGGAACTCTGCACTATCTAGCAAATTTCCTATTCATCTAAAACTATTTCAGATAAAAAGTTTATTTACGGCATAAAAGAGCAATATATTCTTAGAGTGAAAAAATTCAAACAATTTGGAAATAAAGCAAAAGCTCCTCAATCTCTCTTCCATTCTAGTCCCTTAGAAATAAGAACTATTGGGAGTTTGGTATCTAATATTCCACATCTTTTTCCATGCCTAAGTAAAGGTTTGTAATTTTGTATATTATACAAATAGTTCTCCTAAAATTAAAAGAAATCTTTTGGTGGGCTTGTTGTATACACATTGTTCTTTACCTTTATTTTTTTCACACTACAATATATCCTGGATATCTTTTCTTGGCTTTACGTATATACTTGGTGACAGTCTTTTTAAAGGCTGCACAGTGTTCCACGGAGGGAAAGCATAGTACTTAGTATTTGTTTGGTGGTAAGTGACTGAATGCCAGCTGGAATTAGTTTAAACAAGGAGAACAGAGCATAAGAATAGTAACAGGATGTCTCTGGAAACTCGTGAGAAAGAGGGACGCCAGAGCCAGAGTGAGCCTCTCTCACCTTCTCTATTTGCAGGGCTTCTCTGTGCTTCAGCTTCGTTACTCTGTTCATGAGCTTCCCTGGTGGCTCAGACAGTAAAGAATCTGCCTGCAATGCAGGAGACCAGGTTCGATCCCTTGGTCAGGAAGATCCCCTGGAGAAGGAATGGCAACCCACTCTAGTATTCTTGCCTGGAGAATTCCATGGACAGAGGAGCCTGGTGGGCTACAGACCATTGGGTCACAAAGAGTCGGACACGACTGAGCAACTAACACATGCACGCGCGCGCGCACACACACACACACACACACACTCTGTTCATAATTTCTGTGGCCCAGTCAGCTGTATTTGTCTGCTTTACAGGGCGGAAATGACGTTTCTGGGAGGACTCCCCAGCTACCCCCTGAAGTTAAGATTTTACATCTTTAGACTAGCTCTCTTTCTTACTTCTAGTTCAAAAATTTCAGAGAAGGGTTCTGATTGGTTGGTCACGGATCAGGTGAGCTCCATAAATCAATCAACTGTGGCCAGGATAGCAGACTTGGATCCTCTGGGAAGTACCAGCCCCTGATTTAGACAACAGAAATACAGCAAAGGGGTACCTTTACGGAACAGACATTCCAGACCAATACTGAATGCACTGCTGCTACTGCCGCTAAGTCACCTCAGTCGTGTCCGACTCTGTGCGACCCCATAGACGGCAGCCCACCAGTAGGTTTAAAAACAAACAAGCAAGAGTCATGTTTCAGGGGACAAATAAGCCCAGGACATGAGGAAGTGTGATCCCAGAAAAGCAGTCATTCTGGCTAGACAATATTTTGGAAATAGATGGACCAAAATTAAATAAAGTTATTTAATTTTAAAAATAATTAATAAAAATTAATTGATTAAAACAATACAGTTAATTTAAAATAATTTCTTTTATTAATAGATTATTTTAATTACTTTAAATAAATTATTACTTTAATTAATTAAAATTAATAATTTATTTAAAAATCCAGTTTTAGATTATTACCCATTTTTTAATCTGTTACAAATAATGTTGCATCAAATACCTACATACATGCATCTTTGTGAAATATGTTAGTATTTTTATAGAATAGAGTCCTAGAATGGAATTGCTGAGTCAAGGGGCATCATGCATGTTGCCAAATTATTTTCAANTAGATTATTACCCATTTTTTAATCTGTTACAAATAATGTTGCATCAAATACCTACATACATGCATCTTTGTGAAATATGTTAGTATTTTTATAGAATAGAGTCCTAGAATGGAATTGCTGAGTCAAGGGGCATCATGCATGTTGCCAAATTATTTTCAAAAAATTTCACACCTGCCAGCAGTGTACGAGGGTGCTGCCTCCTTGTGTCTCTTCAACCTTCTAATTTTCATCAATGTCGTGGATTTAAAATGTACCTTTTTGGGACTTGCATTTTTAAAGTTGGGTTATTATCATAATTGAGCATATCTTCTTATGTTTATTAGGCATTTGATTTTCTTTATTGTGCTTTATCCTATGTGTATTTTTCCAAGTAGATTACTTATCTTTTTCTTTCTCATATGTAGGAGCACTTTATATGTTGTGGGATTTTAGCCCTTATTTATATGTTATATATGTTACAAATGTTTTCTCTCAGCCAATGATTTGAATGCTGGCTCTCCTTGTATGAAAGTTTAAATTTTTAAGTAGTCTCATCTTTTAGTCTTTTCCTTTACGTCTCCAGAGCAATGTGTTGGGGTTAGCAAAACCTTTTCCAAACTCAAGATAATAGAAACAGTCTAATATTTCCTTCTAGTATTTTTATAGTTTCAGTTTTCATTTTAGATATTTAATCTATTTAATTTTTGTGTGTGTGGTATATATGTAAATAACTGTCCATATACCATTAAATAATTCATCCTTTTTGATCGGCAGCGCCATTCTTACTGTCTTAAATTTCCATTAATTTGTGGTTCTGTTTCTGTACTGCTTATTTGTTCCATTAATCTGCTTTTTCAATTCACGCATCAATACCATATACTAACTAGATTAGCTTTGTTATGTTTTGATCTATGAGGCATTTTTTTAAATTTTCCTGCTTAATTCAGAATCAGTTGGTCAGGTTCTCCCTCCCCGTACCTCCACCTGCCCCAAACCAAATTCTAGAAAAATTGAATTCTAGATAAATGTAGGGGAAATATCCATCATTTTAATATTGCCTTCCAAACTGGAAACACGGTATGTTCTCTTAATTTTCAGTCTGTTTCATGGTACTCTATAATAAAGACTTACAGTTTGCTTTTTCTTTATTAAAACTTTGCCTTTCCCTGTTATCTACGAGTTTTTTGTATTTTTTGTTGTAGTGTGAGTCTTAGGAATTTTTCTTTAACATTACATTTTCTAAATGGGAAAGCTTTTCATTTTTTCCCTATATTTGTCGTGTATTCAACCAACTTACTGAACCTGTTATTATTCTAATAATACCCTAAATATTCTAGATTAATAATTATATGCCTGGAATCATGGTAGTTTTGACTCCTTTTATTTAAACTTTTCTTTTTCTTGCCTCCAGCCT
>SJYV01028595.1:0-31377 GCA_006410875.1 Neotragus pygmaeus | reverse complement strand
GGGGGTGGGGGGGGTAGGGGCACCCCCTTAAAGAATCTGGGCCCAGCAAGGGCCTGTGCCTTCCATGAAGGGCTAGTCTGTGGATGTATGGGGGGGTGGGCTTCAAGCCCACAGCTCACCCCCACTCAGCAGGGACTCACTGAGTACCTCCTTCGTGTCGGGTTTCTTCCAGGCACGGGGCGTTCAGTGGTGACCAAGATGGACCAGGTGCCTGGCCTCACTGAGCTTATGAGCTGGAAGGGAGAGATCAAGTAACGAAACAAGAGAATGTTGGATTGAAGAGTGATCTTACGGAGAGCAATCCCTGTGTGCTGCAGGGGGGGGGGGTTGGGGCAGCCTCTCCGAAGTCAGAAGGGTGAGAAGGACCTAGTCATCCAGTGTGAGGAAAGGCAAAGTCCAGGGCCTCGAGGCGAGAAAGAGCTTGGCGTGTGTTCAGGTCAGCGTGGCGGCAGCACAGCGGGTGCAGGGGAGGGCAGTATCGACTAGGAAGGGAGGCAGAGGCAGACTCCAGAAGGCGTGGGAAGGAGGGAGGTTTCTAGGCCAGGGAGTCACACAACCTGACTGGTGTTAGAAAGATCTTTCTGGCTGCAGTGCTGAGACTGCTGTGTGGCAAATAAGGGCAGGAGTGGAAGCAAGAGCCTACTGCACAATCTGGAAGGATCACACAAGACAAAAAGCCCTATATATTACTCTCCCAAGGATTAAACAGATGGAACGCCTCCACCTGCCTCCTACAGCGAACACTGTGGGTGTTGGCCAGTCAATGAACTTATTTCAGACCTAGAACCAGGTGGCTGGTTATCAGATTAGGGTGGCAGCAAGATGGCAGGGGAGGAGCTGCATCTCAGGCAGAGCCTTGTTAGACTGATAAGAGCAGTCTAACCCAACACAGGCAGGTGTGCCAACAGACTAGGACAGTTCACCAGGAAAAGAGCAACAGCTCCCCTGAATGTGACTGCCTGGCTCAACTCCCTCCCCACCTCCTTTTCCTTCCCTTAGGCCAGGGAGAGTCACTAGAGGAGAATTAACCAGAATAGGAGGGCAACTAGTACACACGCTGACCAACAATTCGTAATGCACAACTAGTCAATGTGCTGAGTAGACTAAAGGCACTAGTGATACATGGTCTTGTTGCAACAAGGTTGACTTAACCTGAAAAGGGAGTGGTAGGGTGGTGGGAGAGACTGTGTGTGTGTGTTTTAATTTAGATTAATTAGAGCATGTCTCATTTTGTAGCTCTAGTCTCCATGCTGTGATGAGTTTTGGATGAATTTAGTTCCAGAGCTGGACCCTGTGTGTGGTGAGGTGAGGAGAGAGGTGGAGAGCTGAATCCAATGATATGTGGCCCCGGGCCCCTGAATCCAATGATATGTGGAGAAACTGCCTGTGGGGTCATGTGGACAAATTGAGATGGATATTTTGCTGGATATGGGGAACAGAGACTAGAGAATGGGACTCATGGAGTTGAGCTCGCTGAGGGCTCAGGTCCCCAAGGGCCCCACTCGTTGCTGCACAGTCTGTTTTGAGGGTCGCTGATCTGGCCCAGTTGCCTCATGTGACAAATGGGTGATGATTCATCCAGGGTTGCCCCATGAGTTTGTACACAGCCAGAGCCAGACCCCAGGTTTCTAGATGTTTCGGCTATCTGACTCTTTCTATCAGATGAGGCTGTAGCTTGCGAGGAGGGTGGCAGGCAGGGACTGTCTGGTGCCATAACTGGACCTGGGTAGAACAGAGCCCTATTTGACTTTTACAACCTGGAAGGAAAATGGCCACTCCTGCCCAAAGCCCTGAAGGCAACAGGTAATGAGGGTGCTTTTTGTGTTTCAGAACCCACCAGGAGGAGCCTGACCATTCTGCCTTTTGTGACCACAATGCTGACAGCTCGCCTCTCCAGACCCCTGTCACAGCTCCCAAGGAAAACCCTGAATTTCTCTGATAGAGAAAATGGGACAAGGTAAGAAAATGAAGGGTGGAGGTGGCCCTGACGGTTACACTTTCTGGGTAAAGCAGAGCTCTTCACACATAATAAGGTCTAACTCTCAAAGGTGTCTCTCAGTACCCACCATCTAACAGCAAAGGACATGCAATGGTGTCCTTGGAAGACAGAGACCTTCCCACAGGGCCCACAAGGCATAGAAGAATATTTTTCATCAGACATATATTTTTTGAGCTAACTCTACACTTGTACAAAGTTGCAAAAATAGTACAAAAATATTCCGTATCCCCTTTGCCTAACTTCCCCAAATGTTAATGTCTTACAAAACCATAGTACATTCATAAAAACCAGGAAATTACCACTGATATCATACTGTTAACTATAGACTTGATTCAGATTTCGTCAGATAGCTCACGAATACAGCTTTTTCTAGTCTAGGATACAAACCAGGGTCCCCATTGCATTTGGTTGTTATGTCCCCTTACTCTTCTCCTGTTGAAAGGCTGCTGCTGCGAGACGTGTGTTATGCCGGGATTCGTGACCTCCAGAGGAGAGGATTTTGATCCAGGGTCAGAGATGAGGCTTGACTACTTGGAGCTTTGTGTGTAGCAAAGTTTTATTAAAGTATAACAGAGATAGGGAAAGCTTCTGACAGACATCAGAAGGGAACAGAAAGAGTGCCCCCTTGCTAGTTTTTAGCAAGGTGTTTTGTGTCTGTTAGAAAGCTATTAGGTAAGAGAGACACTTCCATGCCCAGGGCGTTTCACCAGGCCCCTCCCACAATATGCAGTTGTGAGATAGGATCAAACAAGGTGTGTCATCCTGCGGCCTTGAATCAATTGACATGAATATTGGTTTGTTGAGCCATTATCAGCCCAAGGTTTGAGAAAAGGAAAAAAAAAAAGGTTAGTCTTAGGCAGAACCAGTTTTGACAACAGAGAAGGGGAAAAAAAGTCTGCCACTTGCAGTTCTGGCCTTCCCACCTGTTACCCACACACTTTCAGGGTCAGTTCCTCAGTCCCTGTCATGCATGACCTTGATACCCTGGGAGAAAATGTCTCTCAGTGTGGCTTGTGTGCTGTTGACATGTTAGGATTCACCTAATACCAGTCCTTTTAAAATCTCACTCATGAAACCTGTTAACTAAAATGTCGCAAGACTTCACTGAATTGTGTGATTTAGAGAAAGCATTGAATTGGCCAGAAAAAAATTATTGCAAACTGACTTGTTGCCAGCTTTTCATATTCAAATCTATCCACTCAAAGTTGGGGGTTGTATTACACCAGATGTAATGTATATATATTACACCTGGGTGCATTATACCAGGTGCTACTGCTCGTACCCAGCTGTCCGTGGCAAATTTGGGTTTTTCTGTAACAGCTTACGACAAACTCAAGCTTTTTTGCCAACTCAATACAAATTAACAAGCAACTCTTCTTTGAGAGCTTCTGGAAATTGCCTTTTCCAAGAGGATTCCATGTGCTCTGCTACCTCAGTTTCTTCTTTTGCAGCCAGAGCAAGGGAAAAATAATGCCTTTCTCTTTCTTTTATATTTGAGAGGAACAAAGTCAAGTGGCAGGTTAAATTCAGAGTCTCCGCAACTAGAAAATGGATGGTTATTTTCCATGTCAACGTGTGCTCTCTGGCGAAGTAGAAATTTGCCGACAGCTGGATGTGAGCAGTAGCACCTGCTGTAATACACCCATAAATATGATATATATGACATACCTGGTATAATACAACCCCCACCTTTGAGTGGATAGATTTGAATATGGGGAAGTGGGTTAGAGAAAATCTGGGAACAAGTCAGTTTGAAATAATTTTTTTCTTGCTGTGACTTTTTGTAGCTTTCTAAAATATCAAATAGTGCAAAGGGATGGCAGGGGACAAGCACAGTTCTGCCAGGGATGCCTTGTCCTTTTTGCACAGCAAATCCTGGGATTATGGAAATATAGTGATTATTTAGATAAGGTCATTTAATTAGATTTGGGTGTAGTGACCTTACCATTCTACTCACGTGTGACCAATGTCCTCACCAGAGGCTGTGTCAGAGAAAGCCAAGTAGGGGCCAGGACTTACATTCTCCACCTCAACCCCTCACCCCCACAACCCCCGTAATAATGTGCCCTCCCTGCCTGAGGTGGGGGTGGGGAGTGTCAGAGGACATCTAGTGGAGAAAGAGAATCAGGACTTCCTTCACCTCTCAGCGGTAACCTGTACACCCCCGGCATACAACGGGGAGCAGCAATGAGACACTGTATCTCCTCACAGTCAGGCAGGTGTTGGTGGAGACCCAGTGGGGAGCCAGAACGCCCATCCATATCCAGTGGCAACTCTTTCCAATTTATTTTATGAAGCTAGTATTACCCTGATTCCAAAACCAGACAAAGACCATACAAAACAGAGAACTACAGACCAATACCCCTCATGAATATAGATGCAAACTTCTTAAAATATTAGCCAATAGAATTAAGCAGTATATTAGAAGAATTATAAACCATGAAAAAGTGGATTTGTTTCAGGGATGCAAAGATGGTTCACACTGAAAATCAATTAATGTAATCCACCAAATTGAAAGTCAAAGAAGAACAATCATATGAATCTATTAATACAGAAAAAACAAAATTTAATACTCATTTGTGATTAAGAACGCTCAGGAAAAAATGGCATAGAAGGAAACTTCCTGAACTTGATAAAGAGCATTTATAAAAACCCTTGCAGCTAGCATTGTATTAATATTTTCTGGTGAAAGACTGAATACTTTCCCCCTAAGATGGGCAGCAAGGTAACCGATTCACCATAGTGCAGTAAGGAAGTACAGTAAAGCAAGAAAAGTAAATAAAAGTCATACAGATTGTAAAAGAAGAAATAAAACTGTCCCTAATTTGCAGATTATATGATTGACTACATAGAAAATCCCGAGGAATCCACAAAGCACTCCCAGAACTAATAAGTGAGTTCAGCAGGCCACAGAATATGTGATAACACACACAGATCAGTCTTTTTCTATATCCTAGAAATGAGCTTATGGGTATAGAAATCTAAAACAATACCATTCATAGTTGCTCAAAAGAATGAGTTACTTAGATATAAATATAACAAATTATACACGATTTGTACATTGAAAACTATATAATGCTGATGAAAGAAATCAAAGATCTAAATAAATGGAGACCCACACTATGTTTAGAAATTGAAAGGCTCCAAAGAGTAAAGACATTGATTTTCCCCAAACTGATACACAAGTTTGGCATAATTTCTATAAAAATTTCAGTCAGATTTTTATAGATAAAGACAAGATTATTCTAAAACTTATATGAAAAGGCAAAGGAAATAGAATAGTAAAAACCATTTTGAAAAAGAAAAATAAGGTAGGAGTGCATGGTTCAGTGAAACAGAGAATCCAGAAATAGAGCCACACAGATTTGCTCAACTAGAATTTGACAAAGATCAGTTCAAAGAATTTGCATAATCAGTTCAATGGAGAAATGATAACATTTTCAAAAAATGAGACTGGAACATGGATATTCGCAGGCAGAGGCTTACCAACTCTGACCTAATTTTCACATGTTATACAAAAGCTAACTCACAGTGGATCATGGGTTTAAATTATAAAAAAAAACTTTTAGAAAAAAAGTTTTTTCTCTCAAGAGTCTTCTCCAGCACCACAGTTCAAAAGCATCAATTAATTCTTCAGTGCTCAGCTTTCTTTACAGTCCAACTCTCACATCCATACATGACCACTGAAAAAACCATAGCNTGTGTGAGAACAGTGTTTGCTTGCTTTGATCTTCTAATAATTACAATTGAATAGAAGAAAATGAGTTCTGCCAACAGCTGCTTACAAAAATCAATGCCAACAAAAAAAAAAAAAGAAAGAAAAATTATGTGTATTTTTGGCAAAATATAGGAAGGGAAGGATGAGAATTTTAAGAATATTTTACATTAATTATCAATATTTTCCTCTAGTTTGTGTTGGCTTCTGTGGTTAAAAATTTGGCATGTGTCTAATAACAAACAATTTTTTCAGCTTCTAAAGCCTGAAGGATGCTATTGAGCCTTCCTTTTTTGTTTCTTTAAAGAGATATTTAGCAACCCTAAGCAAATATTTCTATAAGGGGATCGCAAACAAAATGCCTGAAGAGTGTCAAGGTGTTTTCAACACCAAATCTTGCTTTCACAAGGCACCAGTCACTGATAACAGGAATAGTATTAATTATAATTTGCTATCAGAGAAATAGAGTTAATCAATATGTCTAAAGATAAAGAGCTTAGTATTTGTTCCTTTTCCAAAATGAATCAATGTCTTGTGGAAAATTTTCCCAGGTCAACATTTCCTCTTTAACTATGAAAAGGTGGTACTAGATAAAGTTTTCTAGAGTTTCTCTAATTCTGATTATATGTGACCATAATANCTTAGTATTTGTTCCTTTGCCAAGATAAATCAATGTCTTGTGGAAAATTTTCCCAGGTCAACATTTCCTCTTTAACTATGAAAAGGTGGTACTAGATAAAGTTTTCTAGAGTTTCTCTAATTCTGACTTTATGTGACCATAATATAAATAAAAGCCTTCCCTCTTATCTTCCACATTTATCCACATAAGTAGAATTTACTGATGCAAGTTTTACACAGCAACTTCTTATATGACTAGAGTAGAAAAGTTGGGTTTTATTTACGGAAATATTTACTTTGTGAAAGTATATATTGCTGCGTGTGTGTGTGTGTGTGTGCATGTGTGTATGCTTGTGTGCATGTGTGTATGCTTGTGTGCATGTGTGTATGCTCAGTTACTTAGTAGTGTCCGACTCTTTGTNGAAATATTTACTTTGTGAAAGTATATATTGCTGCGTGTGTGTGTGTGTGTGTGCATGTGTGTATGCTTGTGTGCATGTGTGTATGCTTGTGTGCATGTGTGTATGCTCAGTTACTTAGTAGTGTCCGACTCTTTGTGACACCATGGACTGTAACCTATTAGGTTCCTCTGTCCATGGGATTTTCCAGGCAAGAATACTGGAGTGGGTTGCCAATTCCTCTTCCAGGGAATCTTCCTGACCTAGGGATTGAATCCATGTCTCTTGTGTCTCCTGCATTGGCAAGCAAATTCTTTACCACTGTACCACCTGGGAAGCCCATATATGGCCATATCAGCTGTATAAATATGTTGAAACGTTCCTAATGGTCAATTAATATCTACTTCCCAGGACATCCCCACTTCTGTCCCCCAAACAACCCATTAATCACTGCTCTCAATATTCTGATGATTCTGTATGCCACTCTCAGTTTACTAGGCCCTTCCATCATTCACAGGGTTGCCTCCTAACAAAGCAAGATGCCCCCAGGACTTTCCTTATTCTCAGTAATATTTTATATTTTCCAGTCTCTTTTATTTAAGAGACTCATAACACTAATGAGTATTATGGAAAAGGCGATGGTACTGCACTCCAGTATTCTTGCCTGGAAAATCCCATGGACGGAGGAGCCTGGTAGGCTGCAGTCCCTGTAGTCGCAAAGAGTCAGAGATGACTGAGCGACTTCATTTTCATTTTACACTTTTCACTTTTCACGACTGAAGCGACTTAACAGCAGCAGCAGTGAGTATTAAAGGTATCTCCATGCATTTTTTAATTTGCTTTTACTAAATCACGAATGCTGTTGAGTACTTTTGGTGGAGCTTTGTTGTTGCTGTTGTTGTTGTTTTTGCTATTGATTTGTGGGTAAAAAAATTGTAGGAATTCATATACTTTGGAAATAAAATCTGTGTCAGATACATGTTTTGTGATCATTAGTGTCAGGCTCAGTTCTTCATTTCTGTAATAATGTCTAATTATGAAAGACTTTTTAATTTTGATGAAGTTCAATTCATCATTTATTTGGGGGCTTAGTAGTTTTTTAATGAGAAATCTTGACTTATTCCAATTTTGCAATTGAAATTTGTATTGAAATGATTTGCAGTTAACAGGTTAGACATGCACATATAAGAATCAACACATAGAGATCTCTTGTACCCTTTGCACAGTTTCCCCAGTGGTAACATTTGGAAATGNTCCGCTTGGTTCTGCCCAGGGCGGGATGCATGCTGATGGGGCACCCTTGGCAGGAGCAGTGATAGATAGGACGTGCACTGTGGCATCTTCTCCCCTGGGTGGTCCAGGTTCCTGTCTGTCTCATGTGGTGCTTGCACACACACCTCTTCTATGGCACTCCAGTGTGGCCTTCATTGACTGCTCACCTTCCAGCTATGGCCTTATTTTTAATTGAGCCAGGTCACTGATATGTAGAGTTTGTGTTATCACTTCTTGGGTTTGGCTTTGAAGGCTAAACTCATAGTATCCCTGAAATTGTCCAGAACCTGCATGTTTGGACCAGAACCAGGCACCACCCTTCTCTAGGTAGCTGCAGACCTTGAGACAGGGCCCTGAGTTCCAGCCCTGCAAATCAAACCAGCCCTTCTGCCTCGCCCTGAAAGGGCCAGGCCTGCCGCTAGAGGGCGCCCTGCCTCCTTCACAGCCGGAGGGGCCTCAGCTCCCGATTTGGGAGCTTCCGCCGAAGCCTGAGGTCTCAAAGGGCTGGTGCTTCCCACCTTGGAAGCACTCCAGGCACAAAGACACAAAGCCCCTTTAGAAACAGTGTTCCTGCTCTTCTAGTAGTTTCCTAAACACGGAGTCTGGTTCCAGAAGAAGGCAGAACCTGGGCAGCTGGAACCTGCCACAGGGCTCAGGCAAAGCCAAAGGAGAGGGGTCTCACAGCCTTTGAATTCAGCTTACCTGTTAGGGGTTTGTCCCCTGTGTTGTCAATCAGGGATGCCCTGCCCAGCTCACTGTGTGCAGAGTGAGGCCCAGAGGGCCTGTGCGGGTGACAGGTGGGCAGGGAGGCTGAAACCCTCCAGAAACCCTGGGAGGGACACTTGATGGCCATTGCCTTTCCACAACAAGAAGAGCTTTTTGAATCACAGAACTTGCTTTTCAGAATCTCATTTTTTATATCTTGGGCGATTTTGTGTCCATGCCTACTTTTATTAAGGAAAAATGTATGCGGCAGTTGTTCATGTACATGGATGCCTGGGAACTGGCGGGAAAGGGAGATGGTCACATTCTGTGGGTCAGGATCCGCAGTAAACCAGACACTGGAGAAGCCCTGTCTGCGTCTGGGACCTCCAGGAATAAGTCAGAACTGCTGGGCTGCCCTGCAGGCCACCCTGATTTCTAATTTTTATCCCAGTGATTGAAAAACCCCGAACAACTTTCCTCCAGGTGACCTCAAAACTAATTAAAACCTGATGTGAAGAACTGACTCATTGGAAAAGACCCTGATGCTGGGAAAGATTGAAGGCAAGAGGAGAAGGGGACGACAGAGGATGAGATGATTGGATGGCGTCACTGACTCGACGGACATGAGTTTGAGTGAGCTCCGGGAGTCCGTGATGGACAGGAAAGCCTGGCATGCTGCAGTCCGTGGGGTCACACAGAGTCGGACATGATTGAGCGACTGAACTGAGTTAAAACCTCACAATTACCATTCACCTTCTGGTGGCTGAGTGCCTCCTTGGGGGCAGGTCTAGTTTTGATCCTTTACAAGAGACAACTGAAGTGGGCAGAAGAGATGTCTGTTCCCCTTTTACAAATGACATTAGAGACCCAGAGAGGGGAAGTGACTCGCCCATCATCACAGTGGGTCTGAGCAGATCCAGGGCAAGCACAGAAGTCTCCTGAGAGGTGCTGTTCATCATCACCTCACCCTGTGACCCCAGGGGCCTGGGAACTAGGTGGGCAGGTCAGGGGCACCTGGTACCTAGACGCCAACTGCCTGTCAGCAGAGCTGCCCCTTCTTGTGGGGGTGGGGGTGTGGGGCTGCCACCTGCTTCCGCTGTCCGGGGCTGCTTAGGACTAATGACATCTGCTGATGCTGCCTTGGATAGGAGCATTGTCTCTGGCACCCTCTTCTTGGAAAGGTTTGCTCAGTTGGTGAGGCTTGAGGACGTGTCTCCTATTGTCTGTTCAGGCCTGAAGCTCTGGGCCTGGTCCTCTCGGAGTATAGTCCCATCTCCCAAGCAGCAGGGACCCACACAGGGCCCTGGACCAGGAACCAGGCATTCTTGTCTCATTGGATCTTCCTCAAGCGGTGTGAGGTGGAGGGGAGGGGGTGAGTCCTGCACCCCAATCTCATGGTGTAACCTTGAGCCAGTAGTAGCTCTGGGTCCCAGGCCTTAATGAGGCCTGAGGCAAGAGGAGGGGAAACCGCAGACAAAGCCTGGCCCTGGGGAGCAGGATGCTGGCTGGGCTTGGCCTGCACCCAGGGTTTGGTGCAATATTACCTCTGTCTGTGGGGACAGGGGCCCGTGCCTTCAACTGCCCCTCCCTTGATGGCTGGAGGCTGGGTGAGGGCTTTCTGCAAGAGGCTCCTGACAGCGCCTTGTTATGGAGCACGGGCTGTGCTTAACATTCCACCCAGGGCCAAGGGCTGTGCAAGAAGCTGACAGACTGGCCTGGCCCCGCCTGCCGTGAGCTGCTCACAGTGCCCCTGCTGCCCAGGGCGGGGGCCTGCTCGCTTTGCTCAATTCCTGTATTTCAAGTGGGGCCTGGCTCTGCAAACTTGTACCGAGCTCTTCTGGCGCAGGTGTGGACGCGAGCAAGCAGAGGCTGCCTCAGCTCGGGCAGAGCCAGGCCCGGGCGTCAGAGCACAGGCAGGCCCACCGGTGTGGTGCCAGGCCCCGTCCCGGCCAGCTCAGCCCCTCCCCTCCGCCGATTCTCGCAGCAGCGCTGGGAGGTAGGCAGGGCGGGGTTATTATCTCATTTTACACATGAGGAAACAGACTAC
The DNA here is from genome assembly GCA_006410875.1 of Neotragus pygmaeus. Lineage (NCBI taxonomy): Eukaryota > Metazoa > Chordata > Mammalia > Artiodactyla > Bovidae > Neotragus > Neotragus pygmaeus. Next base: position 20,623 of record SJYV01028595.1, on the reverse strand, counting down.
CCCATGTCTCTCACCAAGGGAGGAATAGAACCAGGCGGCCAAGTCAGCTCTAACCTCCAGCCCGAAGTTAGTGATGCATGGAAAGCAGGGCAGATGGCACCCAGATCTAAAATAAGGAGGGGAAAAAATACCTCAATTACGTAACAGTGAGAAAGATCTGTAGGCTTATTCACGGTACAACCACAAGCTCTGCCCCATGAGCCTCCCCTCCCCTCCCCCATCTTCTTCCCTCTCCCAGGCTCCGGGCACTGCTCCCTGGAAGGGGTTGTGCTGGAGGAGCCCTCAGTGGCCCTCCGAGGGAATCTGCCTGGCCTGGCTCACAGTGACCCATCCCAGGCCTTTCTGAGGGTGTGCTCCAAGAACACAACATCTAACCTTGAACAGAAACACATTCAGGAGCTGCCCTCAGAGGGCATGAGGTTGTGTGAGCACAAGGCTTGAGAACCCTCAGGTGTGGATCTGCGTCAGGGAGGGCTGTGGGGCTCTGGTGCTCGGTTGCAGACCAAGCAAGCCTAGAGCATCTAGGCCCATCTTGATGTGTGTGGGCACTAAGGAAGGTGGTTTGTGAAGTTTGTGGCTTCAGGAGTCTAGGGTGAGCAGCTACTAGGCTGGGCCCACGGCCTGGACTTAGGAATGGGAAGCCCGCCAGGACCCTTGGAACCTCAGGGGAGGAAAAGAGACTCAGCCATCATCCAGCATGACTCCCAGCCTCCAGGCAGCTGGCCAGGCTTTGAAGCCCTTCAGTGACAAATTTCTCCTTATTTCCTAAGACAGCATTTCATGGGTTAGGGAAGATTTACCTGAAGACAGCTGAAATCTACCATCTATGACATAAGTCCTTTGACACTTGGCCAGGACCCAGAACTTCATAAAACACTGGGCTGGAAATGGCCAAGTCAGCTTCAAGAGCCAAGTCCCCCACTTGACAAGGCTTCCGTACTCCTCACTGTCTGAGCAGAAGGTTCCAACTGTGGTTATTCTGTCATTCTTTTTTTTTGTCTCTCATTCTTGATGACACATAGCAGGCTGAATGGTCACCTAAGTCCCGTCAAGCAGCAAGAAAATCTGAGGCAGGTTTTAATACATCTGTTGAGATGCTAACAACTTCTTACACACACGTGCCCCCTCATAACTCATCTCTCCTCTGATCCTCATAAATGGCTTAGGAGTTAGGCAAGGCTATTGTTCCCACTTTACAGATAAGGAAACTGAGCCTCAGGGAGGGGGAATGTTTTGCATAAAATCACAAAGCCTGGGAGAGCCAAGGCAGAAATCTAGGCCTGGCCTCCATCCCTTGGAAAGTGAAAGTGAAGCCGCTCAGCTGTGTCCGACTCTTTGTGACCCTGTGGACTGTAGCCTGCCAGGCTTCTCTGTCCATGGGATTCTCTAGGCAAGAATACTGGAGTGGGTTACTATTTCCTTCTCCAGGGGATCTTCCCGACCTAGGGATCGAACCCAGGTCTCCCGCATGGGAAGCAGATGCTTTAACCTCTGAGCTACCCCTTCCTTTATGCCCAGGCTGCCTCAGCTTCTCTATCAAGGCCCTGGAGCTGGTCTGGACCACTCACTCAAAGGCTGGTCATATAACCTGTGAAGGAACGATGAGTGGGGAGCATTTAAACACAACTCTCTCCCAGCCCAGTTTTGAAGATAGCAGTTGGGGGAGGGAGGCCGAGCCTTTCCCACAGTCACTGCAAGTGTGTCCTTTGAGTCTGGATCTGCCCCTGGTTTGGACTCTGAGAGAGGGCCTGAGGTGGAGAGACCAGGGCCAGGAGGTATTCCCAGGGCTGTGGCTGGGGACTCCCGGACTCAGCACTGATGACATGTATGAGAGAGAGAGGATGTGAATGGGGACTGACCTCTGGGGATGCTGGAGACCAGAAACTCCTTGTGCTGTTCTCTCAGTGAGACTTAATTACTCTATAAAATGCGAGGCTGCTCCCACTTATCAAATTATAGATGAGCTTAATTACAGTTCACTGAGTAACCACACTGGGTGCCTTCAGAAATAGCAGTGGGCTGATTGCCCTTCTCAGCTTCAGCTGTGGTCACCTGGGTTTCAGGAGGAAGTGCCCACCGTTTCCAGATCTCAGTGCTGTTCAACTCCGCTCTCAGCTTTCAGAAGGAACTGAATGCCAGGATAGGTCAGGCATGCTCCTGTCCTGACCACCACCTGGCTGGGCCTGCTTGTGCTCTGCTGGGCCATCTCTGTTCAGTTGCTGAGTTGTTTGTTCTGCCAGGGCCCCTCTCTCTCCTACTTATATTGTTTTCTGACTAAATATTTTGGCTCCTAACGTCTGACCCAAAGTGTGCAAAGTAGTGCAGGACAAGCCTTAAGAGACAAGGAAAGAACATGGTGCTGGATGAGAAAACACATGTTACGGAGACTCAAGGGCACAGTCAAGGAAACAAGTAAATAGCAGCAGGCCCATAGGGATTGGTGAAAGGTCTGTGACATTATGAAGGCACCATAAGCTTCCCTGAGGGCTGGCAGGACTGACGGACTTGTTGCAGGGGAAGAAACCAGTGGAAGGCATGATGTGATTTCAGGGCCTTAGATGGGAATGGATTGAAGGCGGGAGGAGATGGGGACGACAGAGGATGAGACTGTTGGATGGCATCACCAACTCAATGGACACGAGTTTGGGTAAACCCCGGGATTTGGTGATGGACAGGGAGGCCTGGCATGCTGCAGTCCATGGGGTCCGACACAACTGAGTAACGGAACTGAACTGATGGGAATAGAGGAGCAAGTGGAGGATAAGACACTTGCCCTTCGAGTTCCCACCTTCAGAGGTGCCCCTGGGACTTGTGTGCTTAATAGCATCTGCTCCCTGTCTTTATTATTTGCATCTGTGTCAGAGGCTGTGCTGGGCACAGGGCATCTGGTGGCAGGCCACTCACTGCTCTCCCAGGAAACGTCACTGACAGATACCATGATCTGGGGCAGGAACTAAATGCTCTATTCTGTCAGCGACAAATTACCATATTGGTCATTTTCAGCCTACACACAACCCAAACTGCCTTCTTCCCTTTACAGCCTCAGCACCCAGGTGACAGCAGGTGTGAGGGGGCAGGAATGGGCAGGGGTCTTTTTCTACTTGTGGAGTCACCTGACTTTCTCAGAGGAAAAATAAAAAGTGAGTGTCCCTGGAAGAACACTGCTGGGCCTTGTCCAACAGGAAGAGGCCAAGATAACAGTGCTGTGACCACTGATCTGGAGGCTGAAGGCCGAAGCGGACCAGATGCTCAGGCTGAGGGCAGACAAGGAGGGGTGGGTGCCGCCTCCAGGAACGTGCTGAATTGGAGTTTTTTGTTTGGGGGGTCGACTGTGTGAAGTTAAGCGTACAACAAAAAAATGCAGCAGAACGCTAAACTAAAAAGATACCCTCGGGGAAGCTCTCGTTTTCATGCAGCAGAGAAAGAAGGGGCAAATCTGGGGTCCCCGAGGGGACAGCCTTTGGGGAGGAGAGTCCTTTGGTGACGCCCTGTTAGAGATGCAAGGACCTGAGAGAACCTGCAGCAGAGGAGCGGGAAGAAACAGTCTTTGCTGGAAATATTCTCGGCAAGGTTAGGTAGAAAGAACAGAAGCTCTGGAGTCAGACAGACCTGACTTTGATTCTTGTTCTGCCTCCTTCTGGTAACACAGTGATGTCAAGTAATCCAGTCTCTCCAAGCCTCAGTTTCTCTATGTCTAAAATGGGAGTAACAATGAGTCCCTTGTGGGGTTGCTAGGTGTGTGAGGTCCCTAGCATCTAGCACGGGGAAGGGACTCAGGAGGCTCCTGGCCAGTACAGGCCAGGCCTGAGTAACTCTCTCCCATCCCCAGCCGACGCCACCTCAACCTTTCAGAGAAATGCACAGGTCTCACTCCAAGGGTGTTCCAGAGGCAGAGACAGAAGTCAGGAAACACTCATAGTTGAACCCTACCAGCCAGAGTCCACCTCACCACTCACCCGGCTCCTTCCAGGGACCTGGGACAGAGGAGGTAATTTCCTCCTCCAGGTGCTCCTTTCTGATTACTAAATGCAGAACAAACTCTACAGCTCTACATCACCTCCTCGCCGGAAATCCCTGAAGAGGATGTCAGGTGGGTTAAGGAATTATTGGCCAGAAGGACTTCAGTCCTCAAAGCCTGATAACAAGTGCATCCCTGGCAAAGAAGGAGGTATTTTCTCCAGCACAAACCTATGAAACTGTCCAGGGAGATCAGTCCATTCATTCGGCTTTGGGGAGGATGGACTGGTTCCTCCCACCTCCCTCACCCCACTACCTTGGGCTGTCTGCACTAGAAGCGCATCACCACTCCTCCCCAACCCCAGGCTGTCTGTGTTGGGTTCTGCATTGGGAGTGCAGAATCTTAACCACTGGACCACCAGGGAAGTCTTCTGATGACTTGTTTTAGAAGCACCAGGGTAGGGAGATGCCGGTGAACTCTCCTCCCTTTTCAGAGACCTTTGTGGGGTGAGGGAAGGAGAAGGAAAGTATTCCCTGAGCCCTGGCAGAGGCCAGGTGGCTGACTGGAGTGTTCCTGTTAAGAAGAGAAGGATGGAAGGCCGAGTGCAGATCTGTCTGTCCAGTTAGGCATCTGGATTGTGCTACTAGTTGGGGGCCCAGCCTCCCCACAATTTTCACTTGTGTTTCCTACCAGGGAAGAGTTCCTTAGGCCATGCCAAGCCCACCTTCTGTGTCACTCTGCCCCCTTGGAACCCCTGTGTCATTCAGTGTCCTCTCTTTGGCCAGGAGGGGGCATCAGCTGCCTCTCCAGTTTTCTTCCTGCCTTTAGAGTTGAAGCCTGGGAGGGCCCCAGGAGGTAGTTAAACAGGACAGGACTTTCTCTGACCCACAGCAGGAGGCCTGAATTCCACAATCTCATTGTAGATTGAGTCACCAGGGAAAGGTGAGGAGAAGCAACATGCTCCCATTCCTGTTTTTTAGTGCTCTGAGACCTGACCTCAAGGTGCCTAGCTCTCCTGCACAAGCCAGAGGCCTGGGGCAGAGCCTGCTACAGGTTTCTGATATATATTATACATTTTCTCTTTCTATAGCACTGTACCCATCAATGTTTAGCTGGACACGTGGCTGCCCATAATAGAGACTACATGTCCCAACTTCCTTTGCAGCTATAGGTGATCATGTGACTATGTTCTAGCCAATGGCATTTGAGCAGACATAGTAGTAATGGCACCCCACTCCAGTACCCTTGCCTGGAGAATCCCAGGGACAGGGGAGCCTGGGGTTGTTGGGAGTCGGACACAACTGAGCAACTTCACTTTCACTTTTCACTTTGATGCACTGGAGAAAGAAATGGCAACCCACTCCAGTGTTCTTGCCTGGAGAATCCCAGGGATTGGGGAGCCTGGTGGGCTGCTGTCTATGGGGTCTCACAGAGTCGGACACGACTGAAGTGACTTAGCAGCAGCAGTAAAACAGCTTTCAGGAATCTTTCTTATGAGAGAGCCCACAAGCACCCTTTGGCTCCTTTATTCTGTCTTTCTGCTGCCTGGAACTTGGATGCTGCCATCTTAGACCATGGGGTCAAGGCCATGTATGGCATTATACGATAATGTCTGAATCCCAGATACAAGGGAACTGTTACTTTCCACACTTGATCAGCTACTCAAATTTTATGTGAGAAGAAATAAACTTCTGTCTTTTCTACATTACTACTAAATTATGTAGTTTGGGATTATTTCTTTGAAGGCAAACCAAATTCTGACTAATGTAGGCCACAGCAGACCGAAGATAAGGAAGTCATTGTGTACATATGGGGGCAGGCAGACACATTTGATGATAATAGTCATAAGCATTTATTGAGCACTTCNCAGCATTTCATGGGTTAGGGAAGATTTACCTGAAGACAGCTGAAATCTACCATCTATGACATAAGTCCTTTGACACTTGGCCAGGACCCAGAACTTCATAAAACACTGGGCTGGAAATGGCCAAGTCAGCTTCAAGAGCCAAGTCCCCCACTTGACAAGGCTTCCGTACTCCTCACTGTCTGAGCAGAAGGTTCCAACTGTGGTTATTCTGTCATTCTTTTTTTTTGTCTCTCATTCTTGATGACACATAGCAGGCTGAATGGTCACCTAAGTCCCGTCAAGCAGCAAGAAAATCTGAGGCAGGTTTTAATACATCTGTTGAGATGCTAACAACTTCTTACACACACGTGCCCCCTCATAACTCATCTCTCCTCTGATCCTCATAAATGGCTTAGGAGTTAGGCAAGGCTATTGTTCCCACTTTACAGATAAGGAAACTGAGCCTCAGGGAGGGGGAATGTTTTGCATAAAATCACAAAGCCTGGGAGAGCCAAGGCAGAAATCTAGGCCTGGCCTCCATCCCTTGGAAAGTGAAAGTGAAGCCGCTCAGCTGTGTCCGACTCTTTGTGACCCTGTGGACTGTAGCCTGCCAGGCTTCTCTGTCCATGGGATTCTCTAGGCAAGAATACTGGAGTGGGTTACTATTTCCTTCTCCAGGGGATCTTCCCGACCTAGGGATCGAACCCAGGTCTCCCGCATGGGAAGCAGACGCTTTAACCTCTGAGCTACCCCTTCCTTTATGCCCAGGCTGCCTCAGCTTCTCTATCAAGGCCCTGGAGCTGGTCTGGACCACTCACTCAAAGGCTGGTCATATAACCTGTGAAGGAACGATGAGTGGGGAGCATTTAAACACAACTCTCTCCCAGCCCAGTTTTGAAGATAGCAGTTGGGGGAGGGAGGCCGAGCCTTTCCCACAGTCACTGCAAGTGTGTCCTTTGAGTCTGGATCTGCCCCTGGTTTGGACTCTGAGAGAGGGCCTGAGGTGGAGAGACCAGGGCCAGGAGGTATTCCCAGGGCTGTGGCTGGGGACTCCCGGACTCAGCACTGATGACATGTATGAGAGAGAGAGGATGTGAATGGGGACTGACCTCTGGGGATGCTGGAGACCAGAAACTCCTTGTGCTGTTCTCTCAGTGAGACTTAATTACTCTATAAAATGCGAGGCTGCTCCCACTTATCAAATTATAGATGAGCTTAATTACAGTTCACTGAGTAACCACACTGGGTGCCTTCAGAAATAGCAGTGGGCTGATTGCCCTTCTCAGCTTCAGCTGTGGTCACCTGGGTTTCAGGAGGAAGTGCCCACCGTTTCCAGATCTCAGTGCTGTTCAACTCCGCTCTCAGCTTTCAGAAGGAACTGAATGCCAGGATAGGTCAGGCATGCTCCTGTCCTGACCACCACCTGGCTGGGCCTGCTTGTGCTCTGCTGGGCCATCTCTGTTCAGTTGCTGAGTTGTTTGTTCTGCCAGGGCCCCTCTCTCTCCTACTTATATTGTTTTCTGACTAAATATTTTGGCTCCTAACGTCTGACCCAAAGTGTGCAAAGTAGTGCAGGACAAGCCTTAAGAGACAAGGAAAGAACATGGTGCTGGATGAGAAAACACATGTTACGGAGACTCAAGGGCACAGTCAAGGAAACAAGTAAATAGCAGCAGGCCCATAGGGATTGGTGAAAGGTCTGTGACATTATGAAGGCACCATAAGCTTCCCTGAGGGCTGGCAGGACTGACGGACTTGTTGCAGGGGAAGAAACCAGTGGAAGGCATGATGTGATTTCAGGGCCTTAGATGGGAATGGATTGAAGGCGGGAGGAGATGGGGACGACAGAGGATGAGACTGTTGGATGGCATCACCAACTCAATGGACACGAGTTTGGGTAAACCCCGGGATTTGGTGATGGACAGGGAGGCCTGGCATGCTGCAGTCCATGGGGTCCGACACAACTGAGTAACGGAACTGAATTGATGGGAATAGAGGAGCAAGTGGAGGATAAGACACTTGCCCTTCGAGTTCCCACCTTCAGAGGTGCCCCTGGGACTTGTGTGCTTAATAGCATCTGCTCCCTGTCTTTATTATTTGCATCTGTGTCAGAGGCTGTGCTGGGCACAGGGCATCTGGTGGCAGGCCACTCACTGCTCTCCCAGGAAACGTCACTGACAGATACCATGATCTGGGGCAGGAACTAAATGCTCTATTCTGTCAGCGACAAATTACCATATTGGTCATTTTCAGCCTACACACAACCCAAACTGCCTTCTTCCCTTTACAGCCTCAGCACCCAGGTGACAGCAGGTGTGAGGGGGCAGGAATGGGCAGGGGTCTTTTTCTACTTGTGGAGTCACCTGACTTTCTCAGAGGAAAAATAAAAAGTGAGTGTCCCTGGAAGAACACTGCTGGGCCTTGTCCAACAGGAAGAGGCCAAGATAACAGTGCTGTGACCACTGATCTGGAGGCTGAAGGCCGAAGCGGACCAGATGCTCAGGCTGAGGGCAGACAAGGAGGGGTGGGTGCCGCCTCCAGGAACGTGCTGAATTGGAGTTTTTTGTTTGGGGGGTCGACTGTGTGAAGTTAAGCGTACAACAAAAAAATGCAGCAGAACGCTAAACTAAAAAGATACCCTCGGGGAAGCTCTCGTTTTCATGCAGCAGAGAAAGAAGGGGCAAATCTGGGGTCCCCGAGGGGACAGCCTTTGGGGAGGAGAGTCCTTTGGTGACGCCCTGTTAGAGATGCAAGGACCTGAGAGAACCTGCAGCAGAGGAGCGGGAAGAAACAGTCTTTGCTGGAAATATTCTCGGCAAGGTTAGGTAGAAAGAACAGAAGCTCTGGAGTCAGACAGACCTGACTTTGATTCTTGTTCTGCCTCCTTCTGGTAACACAGTGATGTCAAGTAATCCAGTCTCTCCAAGCCTCAGTTTCTCTATGTCTAAAATGGGAGTAACAATGAGTCCCTTGTGGGGTTGCTAGGTGTGTGAGGTCCCTAGCATCTAGCACGGGGAAGGGACTCAGGAGGCTCCTGGCCAGTACAGGCCAGGCCTGAGTAACTCTCTCCCATCCCCAGCCGACGCCACCTCAACCTTTCAGAGAAATGCACAGGTCTCACTCCAAGGGTGTTCCAGAGGCAGAGACAGAAGTCAGGAAACACTCATAGTTGAACCCTACCAGCCAGAGTCCACCTCACCACTCACCCGGCTCCTTCCAGGGACCTGGGACAGAGGAGGTAATTTCCTCCTCCAGGTGCTCCTTTCTGATTACTAAATGCAGAACAAACTCTACAGCTCTACATCACCTCCTCGCCGGAAATCCCTGAAGAGGATGTCAGGTGGGTTAAGGAATTATTGGCCAGAAGGACTTCAGTCCTCAAAGCCTGATAACAAGTGCATCCCTGGCAAAGAAGGAGGTATTTTCTCCAGCACAAACCTATGAAACTGTCCAGGGAGATCAGTCCATTCATTCGGCTTTGGGGAGGATGGACTGGTTCCTCCCACCTCCCTCACCCCACTACCTTGGGCTGTCTGCACTAGAAGCGCATCACCACTCCTCCCCAACCCCAGGCTGTCTGTGTTGGGTTCTGCATTGGGAGTGCAGAATCTTAACCACTGGACCACCAGGGAAGTCTTCTGATGACTTGTTTTAGAAGCACCAGGGTAGGGAGATGCCGGTGAACTCTCCTCCCTTTTCAGAGACCTTTGTGGGGTGAGGGAAGGAGAAGGAAAGTATTCCCTGAGCCCTGGCAGAGGCCAGGTGGCTGACTGGAGTGTTCCTGTTAAGAAGAGAAGGATGGAAGGCCGAGTGCAGATCTGTCTGTCCAGTTAGGCATCTGGATTGTGCTACTAGTTGGGGGCCCAGCCTCCCCACAATTTTCACTTGTGTTTCCTACCAGGGAAGAGTTCCTTAGGCCATGCCAAGCCCACCTTCTGTGTCACTCTGCCCCCTTGGAACCCCTGTGTCATTCAGTGTCCTCTCTTTGGCCAGGAGGGGGCATCAGCTGCCTCTCCAGTTTTCTTCCTGCCTTTAGAGTTGAAGCCTGGGAGGGCCCCAGGAGGTAGTTAAACAGGACAGGACTTTCTCTGACCCACAGCAGGAGGCCTGAATTCCACAATCTCATTGTAGATTGAGTCACCAGGGAAAGGTGAGGAGAAGCAACATGCTCCCATTCCTGTTTTTTAGTGCTCTGAGACCTGACCTCAAGGTGCCTAGCTCTCCTGCACAAGCCAGAGGCCTGGGGCAGAGCCTGCTACAGGTTTCTGATATATATTATACATTTTCTCTTTCTATAGCACTGTACCCATCAATGTTTAGCTGGACACGTGGCTGCCCATAATAGAGACTACATGTCCCAACTTCCTTTGCAGCTATAGGTGATCATGTGACTATGTTCTAGCCAATGGCATTTGAGCAGACATAGTAGTAATGGCACCCCACTCCAGTACCCTTGCCTGGAGAATCCCAGGGACAGGGGAGCCTGGGGTTGTTGGGAGTCGGACACAACTGAGCAACTTCACTTTCACTTTTCACTTTGATGCACTGGAGAAAGAAATGGCAACCCACTCCAGTGTTCTTGCCTGGAGAATCCCAGGGATTGGGGAGCCTGGTGGGCTGCTGTCTATGGGGTCTCACAGAGTCGGACACGACTGAAGTGACTTAGCAGCAGCAGTAAAACAGCTTTCAGGAATCTTTCTTATGAGAGAGCCCACAAGCACCCTTTGGCTCCTTTATTCTGTCTTTCTGCTGCCTGGAACTTGGATGCTGCCATCTTAGACCATGGGGTCAAGGCCATGTATGGCATTATACGATAATGTCTGAATCCCAGATACAAGGGAACTGTTACTTTCCACACTTGATCAGCTACTCAAATTTTATGTGAGAAGAAATAAACTTCTGTCTTTTCTACATTACTACTAAATTATGTAGTTTGGGATTATTTCTTTGAAGGCAAACCAAATTCTGACTAATGTAGGCCACAGCAGACCGAAGATAAGGAAGTCATTGTGTACATATGGGGGCAGGCAGACACATTTGATGATAATAGTCATAAGCATTTATTGAGCACTTCCTAGTGCCAAGCCCTGGGTTAAGCACTTTATATGTCTTATCCCATTTGATCCTCCCGATGATACTATGAGGCAAGATTTATAATCCCAATTTTATAGATGATTAAACTGAGGCTTAGGTTTAAATCCTTGCCCAGTCAGTCAGAAAGTGACAGGATTCAGAACCAGATTCTCTTTAACTGCTGGGCACAAGCCCTGACTGTTCCTCAGGTTTTAAGCAGGGTCCCTCTCAAGCTGGGCTCAGCTTAGATTGAGAGGAGAGACTCATGAATCTGTGACTGAACTGAAGTTGACCATAAATCAGGCTGAGACCCTGAGCAACCCAAACTCTAGACCGTATTCTCCAAACAAAAGTCAGACTTTAAATTTTTTTGAGGTCTAGTTCTTCCACCTAATGAGGGTGTCCCCTAAAGTGCACCCCCCAATGTGATCATCTGCTATAGTCTGAATGTTTGTGTGCCACCAAATTTGTATGCTGACATCCTGACCCGGAAGATGATGGTATGTTGGGCAGTGGGGTCTTTGGGAGTTGCTTAAGTCATGAGGGTGGAGTCCTCAGGAACGGCATCCTCAGCTGGTGAACCAGCTATGAACCAGGGAGAGGTCCCTCCCTTGCTTGACCTTGCTGGCACCTTGATCTTGGACTTCTCAGCCTCCAGAGCTGTAAGAAATAAATTTCTGTTGTTTGTAAGCCACCCGTCTGTGGTATCTTGCTATAGTAGCCAGAGACAAGACATCTCCTATTCAGTGGCTGAGCTCAGGAAGCTCCAGATACCTCTTCTTCTACCTCTCCTCCTCTCCCCACCTTTCTCTTTTCTTCCTCCTCTCATCTCCCTCCTTTTCTCTGCACTCCCTTTCCTCCTTTACCTCCCTAGGATCATGGAGATTGTGTCAGCTACTGCTGTGTCGCTTCCGTCGTGTCCGACTCTGTGTGACCCCATAGACGGCAGCCCACCAGGCTCCCCCGTCCCTGGGATTCTCCAAGCAAGAACATTGGAGTGGGTTGCCATTTCCTTCTCCAATGCATGCATGCATGCTAAGTCGCTTCAGTTGTGTCTGACTCTGTGCGACCCTAGGGACAGCAGCCCACCAGGCTCCTCTGTCCACAGGATTCTCTAGGCAAGAACACTGGAGTGGGTTGCCATTTTCTTCTCCAGGAGATTGTGCCAGAGGCCGCTTATACAGTGTTCAGTTCAGTTCAGTTCAGTCACTCAGTCGTCTGACTGGCCTCCCCAAAATGGACTTTAGTTTACTTTCAAACAGTTCCATGGAGCATCAATCTCAAAAGGTCTAAAACATCAAGAACTCCATCTAGACAGGAAAGCTTAGTACTGCTTGTCGCTTTACTACCAAGTTCCTTTGTCACCTCGTCAAGTCCCTTCTCTGTTCTGAGCCTCATTTAAAAAATAATAGTAAGGATAGCAATAATATTAATAGCAACCCCTAAAACACTGTGACCCAGGCAGGACAGGTTATAAGCTGTACTACATGCATTAATTCACTCAATCCTTACAACAACCTTTTTAAGGAGGAAGGAAAGGTATGACCAACCTAGATAGCATATTCAAAAGCAGAGACATTACTTTGCCAATAAAGGTTCGTCTAGTCAAGGCTGTGGTTTTTCCAGTGGTCACGTATGGATGTGAGAGTTGGACTGTGAAGAAGGCTGAGGGCCGAAGAATTGATGCTTTTGAACTGTGGTGTTGGAGAAGACTCTTGAGAGTCCCTTGAACTACAAGGAGATCCAACCAGCCCATTCTGAAGGAGATCAGCCCTGGGATTTCTTTGGAAGGAATGATGCTAAAGCTGAAACTCCAGTACTTTGGCCACCTCATGCAAAGAGTTGACTAATTGGAAAAGTCTCTGATGCTGGGAGGGATTGGGGGCGGGAGGAGAAGGGGACGACAGAGGATAAGATGGCTGGATGGCATCACTGGCTCGAATGGACTTGAGTTTGGGTAAACTCTGGGAGTTGGTGATGGACAGGGAGGCCTGGCGTGCTGCAATTCATGGGGTCGCAAAGAATCAGACACGACTGAGCGACTAAACTGAACTGACTGACTATTCTTACTCCTGTTTTACATGTGAACAACCTGAGACTCGGGTTTTTAAGTTGCCCAAGGTCACGCACAACAAAATAAAAATAAGAGAACAATAGGTTTGAAAGAGGGCCTCAAACTTGTGCTTAGTTACACTCTCTCCAAATGATGTCTCCTGCAGTTTTAATGCAGCAAAAATGAAAGAGGGAGGGGGATGGGGGTGCCCTCTAATCTCTCACCCCTATCACCTCCCATGCGCTACCCTGGGGTCCTCGCTTTCCACCTAGAACAGTGTGCAAACCATACCACTCCAGAGCTCTAGTCTGTAAGGGTCCTTCTCCTTGGAACACTCTGAGTTTCCCTTGACTAGGAGTCACTGGGACTGGGAGGGCAGGGTGCCCTGCTGTCTGCCAGCTGACACTGGGATTAAGGGCTTGATAAACACCTGTTGGGGAGCTACCCTGCCCTGTGATTAACCCCCCAGAAGGGCCTGTTTTTCCAGGTGAGCAAAATCTCCTCCTAGGAAAGCTGGGGCCTCCTGCTTAACCTCAGGTCCTTTCAGAAAGCATCTCCGCTTTAAACTAGGGGCGACCCCCACCCCTAGAACAGAGGAAGGGAGGCAGCCAGGTCCTGCAGGCAGGCCCGGAGCAGCGGCGGTCTGCTGCTGTCTGTGTGGGCAGGGATGTGCTCTGGCCGCGGCCTGGGCACCCCAGCGTCCGCCCAGCAGCTCCCAGCCAAGCGGGCACTCTGACTCGCCTGGAGCAGGAGGCGTGGCATCCAGGTGGCCTCCCCGCGCTGGCCCCGGTGGCCTCCTTGGCTCCCCGCGGCCCCTCCTGTCGCCTTGCGAAGGGTCCTTCCCCGCCTCCTGGCCTGGCAGCTGACATGAGTTCCACCCTCCTCCACTGGTGACCCCTGCCCCAGCGCTGTCTGGGCGGTAGGGGACCTTGGTCGAGTCTCATAAATCTTTTCGTGGTAGAACTGTATGCCTGGTCTTCAGTCCCTGACAGTCCTCTCCTGTCCCTCGCCCCTCCCATGTGTGGACCACCTGCCGCTACAGCAACGTGATGGAGGGATTGGTGTGTCTGACCCCTGCCGGCCCCCTGTGGCAGGAAGGGCTGTCAAAAAACCACTCTGGCTGATGACAAATGCAGGTGCCCTGGGACCATTGTGGGAGACACCTGGGGCCCTTCTGCAGATGGGTCAGTCTCATGGCCTGGCCACCAGCCTTCGGGGGAGCGATGGAGAAGGCTCTGGCAACTGGCAGGAATTTCCATTCGTCCAGAGTTGCCCATCCTGCTCCTGCTTTATTTCAGCAAGGGGCGCAGTGCCCCAGAAACAACCTGCCAAACATTCTTGTTTTCAGAGGAGACCATGAGTCTCCTGCTGTGCGCAGGAGACTCATGATTATTGCATGTTTATTACAGTGGTGCCAATATAACACCTGCCTATTCACTACACACCTCTGTGCTGAGCCTCTTTCCCTCAGGCTATGGAAATGGCTGGAGAAATGAAGGAAACTTTGCCTGTTTCTCTGATGCTCCATTGAGCTGGAGACACCTATGCTGAGGGTTAGAGATCTGCTTTCCAGGTGGTTTTTGAAATTTGTTTTAGCCAACTTACTGTGTGGCATTGGTCACATTCCACCCCTGCTTTGAGTTTTGTTTCCCTCATCTGCACAGTAAATCAATGGTGCTTCCTAGGATCTCAGCGATTCTTCAAAAAGTAACTGATAAGGAGTTTGCTTTAAGACCTTGTAAAGAATAGTATGTGCTAAAAAAAAAAAAAAGGTAGGGGGAGGGAAAGAGGTTGAAAAGCACTTGCTTGGGTGACCTCACACCTCTGTCAAGGAAGTGGCTGCTTAGGTCTTCTCATGGAAAACTTTTCTTTAGGCTTCATCATACAAGGTCCCTGGGTCTGATATGTTTTCTCCTCTTTGAATGTCCAGTAGCTGCCACCTTGAGACAGCCCCAGGTGGAGACAGGAATAAAATCGTTCCATAGAGCTTTCCTGCTTCCGGAAGCTGAAGGTCATTTCTGTATCCCCAACTCGTTCCACCATCTCACTCCCTGTCCAAGCCTCCCCTGTCTGCTTCTACAAGATCATGACAACAAAGCCCTCCCCGACAGTGTTCTCATTTGACACAGCACACCTACAGTGGAGGGAGGGACAGAAATTATTTCCCGCATTTACAAATGAGAAAACAGTCTCAAAGGGGTGAAGGGATTGAGCAATGTGACAGGCAAGTTTTTGGCAGAGTGGTGTAAGAATCCTGGTGTCTTGATAACTTAAGGTAAACTGGCACTCCTGCCAGTTAGGGAAATGGTCCTGAGGGGTGTGATGTTGGTGAAATAGAAAAACATACTGTGAATAAGCAAGAATCCACCCTCTTGAACCTGCTCTAACAACCGAAACAGGCTGTGGTGTGTAAGAGTGGGGTGTGGCTTCTCTTGGACCCCCGGTGTCCTCTGAACACTTCCTAGGGGCTCCTGAGCCAGGACACTTTAAGGAATGGACAGAGGGTCCAGGCAAGAGACAGGAAGGCCCTGATCCAGTGACTCCCCTGCCCTCAACGCACACACACACCCCTGGGAGTGAGAGGGTGGTCCTCGGCGATGACAGATTCTGATGCAGAAGTTCTGTGCGAGCAGAGGGTTCTCCTTGCCAGCCAGCTCATAAGGCTCTGAGAGTTTCCTGGAGCACTGCTGGCTCCCTCTTAACTTCCTCTGTTCTTTCTAAGATGGGCCCGGCATGTCCTCAAGGAACCCTGAGTGGAAATTGGTATTTCAGTTACATCTCCAGTGTCTGTAATCCCTCTTGCTTGGGTAGCACTTTGGAGTATACAGAGCACCTTCACACCAGAGGTCCGTGAGGTAGGCAGGATACAGAGCAGATAGCAGACTTATGTCCATTTTAGGAACTGGTCACAACAGAGACTTGGGGGTGGGAGTGACTTGTCGAAGGTCACACAGAGCATTGGAAAATCCAGAGCTGGACACTGGGTCTGTGACTGTGTTAGGTTGAGTGAGGGTCTTGACGTTTCAATTCCTGGCTTTGCCCGCAGGGTTTTCTCCTGCCCACAGCAGCCTCTCTTTCAAAGACAAGAGCCCGGTATCCATTCTGACTTCCAGCATTTCTCCATGACAAGCTGCTTCTCGTACAATCAGAAAAGGGAGGTAGGGGACCAAAATCATGCAACCAGCCTGGCAAAGAAGCACTTGCCATGCCCTGCACGAGCCAGGGCCAGTCCAGTGGAGTGGGAATCAGGAGGCCTGGGCTTGGGGTCCAGGCCAACAACTGATTCTCTGGGGTCCTTGGTCACGTCATTTTGTTTTTCGAGTCTCAGCTCCTTTCTCTGTAAGATGGGGTAAAGGACTAGGATTACTATTCTCTACCAACTTGTTAACTGGGGAAGTTTATGCAAAACCCACCCTAGGGCTAGTGGATCAGCTGTGGGCTTGATGAAATCTGTGGGAACCCACATTGTTAAGCTGGTGATTCTGAATGATTCCGAGGCCCGCTGACATCCAAGACCACAGGACTAGATAGTCCCAAGGGCCTTTCCTACATTGACATCCTATTATTTGAGGCATCAGGAAGTGTGGTCAGTGCACTCTGACTCTCTGCTTATTTCCTCCCATGTTTTGTTATTTGAGTAGACCCAGTGTCCCAGAAATGGAAAAGTCTCTTGAAATAGATGACCAGAGTACAGTCTCTTCAGTCGAAGTATGACAAGTATGAGAAGGCCCAGGAGGGGCAGGATTTTGCTTTCCCGAGGGACCGTGAACCAGTTGTGGGTTCTCTGGGCCTCCACCTATCTGGGTGTTTTCCAGACCTCCAGGCCAGGGTGTATTAGGTGACCCACCCCATGGGCATATCCCAACAACAGGATGATTTCTCTGATGTGGTCTCCACCCACAGATCTGTGGGAACCCTGACTCCATCTAAAGGCTCAATCTAGCTCAAAATGGCCAACTTTCCTCCCTGTTCCAGAGGAGGCCCTCCTTACGGGCTGCCAGAGCAGTCCTGCTCCCTCCTGGAGTGTCTGCATGCTTGGCAGCCACATGTTTGGCTACACAGAGAAGTCAGATGTCACTGCCCTGCTGGTCCCAGACTATAGCAGTCATGGTTCTTGGTTGAAGACAACAGAAACTAATTCTGCCTGACTTAAGCAGAAAAGGAATTTATTCAGGGATATTGGGAGGCATTGAAATTCAGCAGGAAGGCTAGAGAACCAGCCTTGGAAAACAGGTAGAAACAAAGAGGGCGGTCAAAGCCTCATGCCATGGGGGGATTTCCCACAACTAAAGCCAGATTGGAGAAAGCAGAAGTAGATGAAGAGGCCTGTGAGAATTCAGGTGAGAGATGACAGAGTCTTGGGCTACTGAGTAGAGGCTGTAGAATGGAACAGAGGACAGATTCCAGACAAGTGTAGGAAGGGAAAAGGACAGGACTGGGTGGTAGGTAGCGCATGGGGAGAGGTGGGGATTTCTGAGACCACTCTGAGGCATGTAACTTGTGCAGCCAGGTGGAGGAGGGTATTAGGGAACACTCATCCCCCACTCCTTGTGTTTCCTGGTGAAGGAACTCTTATTAGAGTAACACACCTGAGCTCTGTCCCCGTGGCTCCCTATACAACTGATTGGTCCATTAGGGAGGAGGAACTGGGCTAGTACGGCTCAGGGCCTTCTGAGTTTTCTATTCACCATTGCCTGCCACCGATTTCGGGTCTGATCCAGTTTGGTCTCAAGGCCAAGCCGTGAGCTTAGTGGGGCCAGCTCTGCCCTCCCCACCCCTACTCACACCCACTGTGTAGAAGCCTACATTCTGCAAGGCACGTTCAGTTCAGGGCAGCCTAACCAGTTCAACCAGCCTCAAATCATAGAAATGGTTCTGAACTGGAAATAGAAGGGAGATGTCATTTTCTTGGGCCCCCTCCCTTCAAAGCCCCAACACTTAGACATATTTGTGCACTTAGCGCATCCCCTGAGACAGGGAGCGCTTAAGCGAGAATAGATCATAAGGGAGAGATCCTGAATTCAACTCTGGATCACTTTCCTGGCCACTTTGATTTCTTACCATTGACTAAAATGTCCTATTAAATCAGTACACTTGCCCATGCACTTATTTTTATTGTCTTGGGGACATTAAGTACATCAAAATAAAACTTTCTAAAATTTTACTTTGTTTTGGTAGATCAGCCTGAACTTAAAATCTGAGTCAGGTCTCCTCAGAGAGCTCATGAACCTGCACCCCATCGGGAGGGATAATCATATTAACAGTAACGACTACCACAGTCAGGGACTTTGCTGTGCTCAGACCTTCTCATTTAGTCTTCACAGTATCCTCTGGGGGAAGCACTTCTGCTTTTCCCACTTTACAGATGGAGAGACTGAGTCGCAGAGAGGTTACAGGTCAAAGGCAAGGGCACCAGGCTAATGAGAGGTGACTCTGGCATTCCAAAGCTGTTGCTCATAAACAATGTGCTGTCCTGGAGGCTGTGGTGAAGATTTCGCGGGGATGGGGTTGGGGGGTCTTTGAAATGATTCATTGTTCAACTTGAACACATGTGGGCTCTAAGGACAGGGCAGGTCCAGCCTGGGATCCTGCTGTGCCAGAAGATTTTCAACTGCTGTGTGAAAGTAAGAAGCAAAATGTTTTCTGTGTTCTCCGCTGACGGATTCCAGGACCTGTCAGCCTCTGCTTCTGTCTTTTGGTCTGCGCTGGTCCTGCTCCACTCTTCAGGCATTTTCCAGCTGTCCCTCCCCCTCCCCTTGTCACGCAGAGACAGCCTGTCTGTTACAGCCTCATAAATACAGTCAGAACCACCTGAAAGAGCTCAGCAGGCAGGCAGGAAGGCCAGCCTGAAACGCAGCGGAGTTAGCCAGGATTCTGCCCAAGGCACTCCTATCTACTATGCAATATAAGCAATGCCTGGTGTGGAAAACCGGTTGCACTGGAGCTGGTCTGTGGTCACTGACTTGTCCTCGTTTGCACCAGGAAGTAATGCTGTCCTGAGACTTAGTCTCCTGTAGGTCTGCACTGGAAGTGGGGGAAGCACAGCAACACCCTCCCCACCCACCCCAAAGTCTCAAAGCCCCTGCAACCTGGGCCCCCAGCCAGATGCTCTCACAGCTGTGTGGTGAGCTGCGCTCTGCCCGGTGAGCATCGCTCTGGGGTCTGAGTGCCTGGATCCAATCCCACACCCTGTGCCTTCCAAGGTCTCCTCCAGGCCTCTGTGTAAAATGAGGATAACAGTCGCACCAACCCCACGGAGCTGTGGTGAGAATCCTCTGCCCATAGTAAACGTCGCCAAGCAGGTTGCTGGCATCACTGTCACCACCGTACTTGGCCTGCCACCTTCACGTTTTGTTCGTTTGTTCTTAAAATCAAAACCAGTACCATCCATAATATTATTTATTTAATATTTCAAATGAGGAGGAGAAGGAGGTGACAGAGAATGAGATTGTTGGATGGCATTATCGACTCAATGGACATGAGTGAGCAAACTCTGGGAGATAGTGAAGGACAGGGAAGCCTGGCAGGCTGCAGTCCATAGGGTCGCAAAGAGTCGGACATGACTGAGTGACTGAACACATATGCTTCAAATGAACTTTAAATAAACTCACTTTGAAACACAGCATCCTTCTAAATAAAGTAGCCTTGAAATCACAGATTTGATGATGTTGCTTATATTTTAAGTGGCTCTTTGCAACAAATGCCTGCCTGTTGAAGTACATGTGTTCACCCTGTAGCACCAGGTCATCTTGTTCACAAGCGGGGTCCCTTGCCCTGGCTTTGAGGAACTCTGCTGTGGGTGAGTGCTGGCATCTATCTCAGTCTTCTCATCTGTAAAACGGGTGCAAGGTGATCCTGCTGCTTCCTGGGACCGTTCTCCTAGTCTGAAGCATGTTGACTGCGACCAAGCTTTGTAAAGTGCTGTTCACTAGTCGCATTGCTATCATGTGGCTTTCTCATCCCTGCCGCATTCCGGGTTAGCTCTTATCCCAGGTTTGCAAAAGGAGCTGCTGATGGTAAACTTTCCCAACCCCCAACCTGCCTCTCCTTGGAACTTGTTGGAATTTGCAATCAAGTATATATATTTTTTCTCATGTGTTTCATTTCCTCAGGCTAGAACAGCTCCCCAACCTATTTTAATCCTTCATCCTCATTCAGCATCCCTTCTCCTTATTGAGGGTGTTTGTTAAGCCTAGTTGCTAGACTCATGTGATGACACCCCCAGCCCATACCCCTCCAGCAAGGCTCGAGCCTGCCCCAGGGTTCAGGAAGCAGCACCTCCAGGAATTTTATCTCCACTGGCCATGGGCTCTGCTCCTTCTTGCCTGTCCATGAAATTCACAGGTCTGCAAATACCTGTTCTCTTTACCGACCAGCAGAGGCAGCTGCCCCAATTCTGCCTTTTCCCACCGCGTGATGACTCGGTAGGCATTCCTTCTGACTAGAGGCTCTCCCCTCTCTTCACCTGGGCCAACATCTCCACCAGAGGGCTTGGGGGTTATTTCAGCTCCAAGGAGAGATGGCTGAGGACTTAGGGTGGGGTGTGGTTTGGTTGGGGAGGGGCTGTTCTGTAGGCAGAAGAGAGGATGGGAATAAATTCCCAGACCGATGCCTAGGATGCTTTGCATTTCTCTGACCCCGCCCTCCCCGCCCATCCTGCAGGGCTTTGCAAAAGTCCATTTAGAAAACTCCA
>SJYV01028593.1:4802-15864 GCA_006410875.1 Neotragus pygmaeus | reverse complement strand
GTGCGGCCTGGGGCCTGGCTCTGAGAGGCGCCTCTTTTCCCCCAGGTCAGTTAACCTGTATTTAAATAGTTTTTCCCCAGGGTCTACCTTGCTGTAAAAAAACAGAGCGCTCTGGTGTATTTCTAAATAGTCCCTCTTCTTCTTCTCCAGCCAGAAGCACTAGGAGCTTTTCTCCTACATTTACTGTGTTGAGCTTCTAGAGGTAAAACTCACAAACATATCTGATCCTCCCTATTTATTGAGTCCCCCTGGAGTCCTCCAGCAATTCATCAATTACAGTTTGGGTTTTCCCAGTACAGTTCTGGTTCCCAGAATTGTGATGGAAGTTGTGATTCTCTATATTCACCTATCTCTGCAATTTAGGGGACTGCAGTTTGCCCTATGACCTCATTTCTCTGATAGATCTAATAAGAACTGCTGATTGTTCAGCTTGCTCAGCCTTTTTCTCCTTGTTTGGATGGAGTGGAGACCTGAAGCTCCTTTCAGTCTTGAAGCCAGACCACAATCTGGAAGTCCTCTCAACTATTTTTTTAAAACTAACAAAACATTTATTTTAGGTAAAAACCAGATTCCTGTTGCTTTCAGGCATACTTTAACAAATCAGTTAAGAACAGTCAAAATCAGGGAGACAAGGAGACAAGAGATAAAAGCCCAAAGAAAGGCAAACACCTGATAGCCTTGTCTTATCTACGGAAGTGAAACCACTGTCTCCACTAAAAAAACAAATTCCAAATACCTACTAATTTTCATTAATTAATGAGGGAAAACTGCTTCTGTACAAGAGTTGAGCACCATTTCACAGGGAAAAAATATTTATTTTAAACCGATAATATTGGGCAAAGAATAGGAGCAATAGACTAGTGACCTCTGCATATAAAAATAGTAATTTAATTAAAACAGAAAAGGAATCCATGTCACCATCAACTAAAAAAATTGATGACAAACTGAAAGTAGAGATTTATTTTATTTGGTGGGAATGTTAAGGACTCTGAGCCCAGGAGATATCTCAGTAGCCCTGAGAAACTGTTCCAAGGAAGCTACAGCCTGACTCCCTCTCCGGCCTCCTGGAAACAGNGTCACCATCAACTAAAAAAATTGATGACAAACTGAAAGTAGAGATTTATTTTATTTGGTGGGAATGTTAAGGACTCTGAGCCCAGGAGATATCTCAGTAGCCCTGAGAAACTGTTCCAAGGAAGCTACAGCCTGACTCCCTCTCCGGCCTCCTGGAAACAGTTTCTGTATACCCTCGGCTATCCAGTTGTGTATACAGTTTCTGTATACACAAGGCTATAGTACACACAGGTTTGAAAACAAAGGGGGCAGGCAGTCTGAATATCAAAGATTACTGCTAAATAAGGAAAACCAGATATCAAGCTAAGAAATTTAGCGTTTTTCTGTGTATGCTAAGTTGCTTCAGTCGTGTCCAAAATCTGTGCAACACTATAGACGGCAGCCCACCAGGCTCCCGCCTCTGGGATTCTCCAAGCAAGATGCAAACCTCTGGGCTCACTGACTCGTTCCTTTCATATGCACCTCAGCTACCTGGGGCCAAATTCTGTTTCTTGATTGTTTATATCCTTAATTTCTTGCTCAACATTGCTGTTTAGTCGCTAAGACTCGTCCAACTCTGCAACTCCATGAACTGCAGCACGCCAGGCTCCCCTGTCTTTTACTATCTCCCAGAGTTTGCTCCAACTCATCTCCACTGAGTCAGTGATGCCACCCAATAATCCTATCCTCAGTCTCCTGCTTCCCGGTGGCTCAGACGGTAAAGCATCTACTACAATGCAGGAGACCCAGGTTCGATCCCTGGGTTGGGAAGATCCCCTGGAGAAGGAAATGGCACCCACTCCAGTACTCTTGCCTGGAAAATCCCATGGACAGAGGAGCGTGGTAGGCTACGGTCCATTGGGTCGCAAAGAGTGGGACATGACTGAGCGACTTCACTTCAGTCTCCTGCTTTTCTTCCTGCCCTCAATCTTTCCCAGCATCAGGGTCTTTTCTAAGAAGTCAGCTCTTTGCATCAGGTGGCAGAAGTGTTGGAGCTTCAGCAACAGTCCTTCCAATGAATATTCAGGGTTGATTTGCTTTAGGATTGACTGGTTTGATCTCCCTGCAACCCAAGGGACTCTGAAGAGCGTTCGCCAGCATCACAATTGTAATGCATCAATTCTTTGGCATTCAGCCTTTTCTACGGTCCAGCTCTCCCATCCCTACACGACTCCTGGAAAAACCATAGCTTTGACTACACAGATCTTTGTCGGCAAAGTGATATCTCTGCTTCTTAATATGCTGTCTAGGCTTGTCATAGCTTTTTTCCAAAGGAGCAAGTGTCTTTGAATTTCATGGCTGCAGTCACCATCCACAGTGATTCTGGAGCCCAAGAAAATAAAATCTGTTAATGTTTCCATTGTTTCCCAATCTATTTGCCGTGAAGTGATGCCATGATCTTAGTTTTCTGAATGTTGAGTTTTAAGCCAGCTTTTTCACTCTCATCTTTCACTTTCATTAAGAGGCACTTCAGTTCTTCGCTTTCTGCCATAAGAGTGGTGTCATCTGTGTATCTGAGATTACTGATATTTCTCCCGGCAATCTTGATTCCAGCTTGTGCTTCATCTAGCCTGGCATTTACCATGATGTACTCTGCACAGAAGTTAAATAAGCAGGGTGACAATATACAGCCTTGGTGTACTCCCTTCCATGTCCAGTTCTAACTGTTGCTTCTTGACCTGCACACAGATTTCACAGGAAGCAGATCAGGTAGTCTGGTATTCCCATCTCTTGAAGAATTTTCCAGTTTGTGACGATCCACAGTCAAAGGCTTTAGCGTAGTCAATGAAGCAGAAGTAGATGTTTTTCTGGAATTCTCTTGCTTCTTGCTTTTTTTGTATGATCCAACAGATGTTGGCGATTTGATTTCTGGTTCCTCTGCCTTTTCTAAATCCAGCTTGAACATCTGTAAGTTCTCGGTTTACATACTGTTGAGGCCTGGCTTGGAGAATTTTGAGCATTACTTTGCTAGCATTTGAGATGAGTGCAACTGTGCAGTAGTTTGAACATTCCCTGGCATTGCCTTTCTTTGGAATTGGAATGAAAATTGACCTTTTCCAGTCCTGTGATGAGTGCTAAATTTAGCAACATTGTACAGGAGGAAAGATCAAAACCATCCCCAAGAAGAAATGCAAAAAGGCAAAATGATTGTCTGAGGAGGCCTTACAATAGATGAGAAAAGAAGAGAAGCAAAAGGGAAAGGAGAAAAGGAAAAGATATACTCATCTGAATGCAAAGTTCCTGAGAATAGCAAGGAGAAATAAGAAAGCCTTTCTCAGTGATCAGGGCAAAGAAACAGAGGAAAACAATAAAATGGGAAAGACAGAGATCTCTACAAGAAAATTAGAGATACCGAGGGAACATTTCATGCAAAGATGGGCACAATAAAGGACAGAAATGGGATGGACCTAACAGAAGCAGAAGATATTAAGAAGAGGTGGCAAGAATACACAGAAGAACTATACAAAAAAGATCTTTATGACCCAGATAACCACGATGGTGTGATCACTCACCTAGAGCCAGACTATCCTAGAGTGCTAAGTCACATGGGCCTTAGGAAGGAAGCATCACTACAAAGGTAGTGGAGGCGATGGAATTCCAATTGAGCTATTTCAAATCCTAAATGACGCTGTGAGTGTTGCACTCAATATGCCAGCGAATTTAGAAAACTCAGCAGTGGTCAGAGGACTGGAAAAGATCAGTTTTTTATAGTTTTAGCTCATTTAATTTTATTATTGCTTTCAAGTACATTTTCATGCCTAGTATGAGTTAAAGGTCAAGGAACAATCTGTTGTTACTTAAAGACTACCCTTTCCCTATTGAATTACCTTGGCACTTCTATTAAAAACAGCTGACCTGTATATGTAAGTCTATTTATTTAAATTATGTGTTCCATCAATCTATGTCTGTCCTTAGACCAATACCACACTGTCTTGATTACAGTAGCTTTATATTTGCTGTTGAAGTCAGTTCATATAAAAAACTGAACATTCTTTTTCAAAATTATTCAGATTTGGGAGTCTCCTCTGCATCTCTTTATAAATTTTAGAGTCAACTTGTCAATTTCCACCAAAAAAAGCCTTCTGAGATTTTGACAGCAATCATGTTGAATCTACAGGTTAATTTGGAGAGAACTAACATCTTAAAAAGACTGTGTCTTGAACATGGAGTCTCTCTCCATTTCTTTAGGTATTCTTTTTCTCCCAGTCTTTGGCAGTTTTCAGGATACAAGTCTTGCATTTATTTTGTTACATTTATCACTACATTTTCAGATTTTATAAACTGCAAATGGTAATTGTAATTTCAACTTCCAACTGTTTGTTGATGGTATATAGGGATAATTTTTCTATAATCACCTTGATAAACTCAAGTACTGGCTCTAATACTTTTTAAAAATAAATTTCTAAAGATTTTCTATATAAATGGTCATGTTGCAACTGTTAAACTACTCGAGTGCTTCAGAGATTTTAAAAATAATTTCTGCGAGAATGTCTAACTTAAACTGTATTCACTTCACCTTCCTATGGGGTTCCCTTGGAGCTCAGCTGGTAAAGAATCCGCCTGCAATGTGGGAGACCTGGGTTCGATCCCTGGGTTGGGACGATCCCATGAAGAAGGGAAAGGTTACCCACTCCAGTATTCTGGCCAAAAGAATTCCATGGGGTCCCAAAGAGTTGGACAGACTGAGCAACTTTCACTGTCACCATCCTATGCCCTCTTAAGTGTATCCCAAGCAGTACCTATTATAAAAATCTAGGTTCAATATATAACTTTTTATCACAAATCCACCTGTATGTAGTAAGCAGAACAATGACCCCAAAGACATCCAGTATCTGGATCTGTAAATATGTTACCTTCCGTGGCAAAAAAAAAACTTTGAAGATATAATTAAGGGCATTGAGATGATGTTCTTTTGAATTATCTAGGTAAACTCAACATAATCATGGCAGTGACATAAGCAGAGAGGCAGAGAGCGAGAGATCTGAAGACAGCACCATGAAGATGGAGAAAGTGGACAAGAAGCAAGCATCCCAGGTGATGTCTATAAGCTGGAAAACAGTTTCTCCCTAGTCTCCAAAAGGAACACATTTGATTTTAGCTCAGTAAGACTCATTTTGGACACCAATCTCCAATATAAGATGATACATTTGTGTTGTTTTAAGTCACTAAGTTTGTGATGATTTGTAGTATCAGCAATAGGAAATTAATATACTAGTGATGATCATTTCACTTCAGTAAATACACTTCTGCTAGTTTTCTGGCACCATGCATTATCACCACCCTATACCAAAAGCACCTTTCACAAGTAGAACTGAATGAACTACTACGAAAAGTCTAGACCACACACACACACAGAGAGTTGAATGTTACCCAGCCAAAAAAATAATGAATGGATGGACCTAAAAAATACTACACTTAATGAAGTAAATCAGACAAGGCCTAGTATATGGTAATATTTATATGGGGAATCTTAAAACTAACACACTGAGAATTTCCTGGTGGTCCAGACTCACAGATACACAAAACAAATAAATGGTTATCAAAGGTGAGGGGAGGGACAAATTAGGAGTATGGGATTAACAGACACAAACTACTCTACATAAAACAGATAAGCAACAAGGATTTACTGTACATCACAGGAAATTATATTCAATATCTTATAATAACCTATAAAGGAAAATAACCTGAAAAAATTTATAACTGAATCACTATGCTGCACACCTTAAATACATTATAAACCAACTATACTTCCATTTTTTTAAGTCCAGAATAAATCATAATTTTTTTATAAATTTTCTTACATTGGAAGATAAAGCTATCCTAAATATGATTTGTTACAAAATTTTTTAAATCCCTTTGATTTTCTTTTTAAGTTTGTATTCAAGCTGATCACCTAAAATGCACTCTTTAAAAAAGATCAATGGGAAACATCTGAGGATCCGTCATCAATCACTCTTAGAAGCCATCACTTGGATCTCATAAAATGAAGACCAAAAGTTGCTGTGGAGCGGGTAGTGAAAAGAATAGAGGATTACTAGCAAGATTATAATTATCTCCCCTTTGGACCCTCAAAGTCCTTACATTTACCATTCAAAATGCATATGAACATGAAATCAGCACATATTTCCAATAGCATCTCACGTAAGCTCCTATTTTGTTTTAAGCAAAATACTTTCAAAAAGTCATTTCTGTATGATACTATAGGTAAATGCCATTCACAGTTAACAAAACTCCATGTAACAACATCTTAGGCAAAAAATACTGACACTGATAAATGTACATGACTAACTGAAAATGCACCTATAGGTCTCTTCTTTAAAATGATGACTGAAAACATAGCTTGGCTTTAGGAGTTGACTGGAAGAGGTGGGGATTGCTTTGATTTTACTCTACTCCAAGAAAGCAGTAAAATGAAAAGGTTTCACATAAAAGGACGTGTCAACCAGTAAAGAATATTCCTGTTAGCTACATGATATGCCTTGAAGCTAATTAAAAATAGTAACACGTAAATTTGCTCAGCAAGACCTAAGTCATCAGTGAAAAGTCTTTAAAAAGTATAAAAGTCTGATCATGATTCAAAGTTCAGTAAGACCCCCAAATATTTCATACCCTCAGTAATAATTATAGACCCGCAATAACAGAAGTTTTTAATTAACAATAATAGTAAATACTAGCATAGAAGTAACTAGAGGCAGGGAATTCAGGAACCAGCACAGACCATGAGGGAGATGAAGTAAATCTTTGCAGTAAGGCTCAACAAGGACAGGGACAACTGGTCACCAAGCAGCTGTCCCTGCTTGTCCCTTCTAGCAAAGTCTAGAAGCAAAGTTTAGACTCACACCTGGCTTTACTAATTTACCCAAGGACACTGCTTTCCAATTCTACCATGCTAATTCTATGGTACAGGGAGATAATCAGTACCTGACCTAAGGATGTAACTGCAGAAACAGAAAACAAAGAAGTTATGTGGAAGACCCCCCTCCAAATAAAAACACTAAAAGACTTCTCTATCGATTCAATCAATTCATAGAATAAAGTTTAGTGATCAGAAAAAAAATTCTATTTTGTTGAAATTGGTATTTTGAAGTCAGGCTGGTTATGCTATTAAATGCAAAGAGATAAAGTAAAATAAAGACTCTGTCCACACTTGAATACATTTAGCAATAACCTCTCTGACGAAGACCTTACGTTTGGTGGTGGTGGTGGTGCTTTAGTTGCTAAGTTGTGTTCCTAGGCTGTTTGCAAACCCATGGACTGTAGCCCGCTCCTCTGTCCATGGAACTTCCCAGGCTACTGGAGTGGGTTGCCATTTCCTTCTCCAGGGGATCTTCCCAAACCAGGGATTGAACCAGAGTCTCCTGCACTGCGGAAAGATTCTTTATCAACTGAGCCACCAGGGAAGCCCTTATGTCAGCTTGAAGGTGATAATCTCTTCCCGCAAAATAATCTCCTCCATCACAAATTTCAACTACAAAAGCGTATGTTTTCTTTCAAGCATGTAACACGCAGCTAGCAACACACACTCTGGAGCTGAATCTCCTGGGTTCAAAATCTTGACTCTATGGTCCAGGCTCCCATCTCCATCTCATCCAGTAAAGCTGGGAATTTCCTCTAATGCTGATACCTGCTCCTCTGGCCGATACCCCTAGGCTGGGTTCTAGAGATAGCTGAGATATGCTGAAACACTGACGTGGTCTGCTGATACTGTCTGCTGATACTGTCACTGTTTAGTTGCTAAGCTGTGTCTGACCGTCTGCGACCCCATGGACAGTAGCCCCCCAGGTTCCTCTGTCCACGGGATTTCACAGGCAAGAATACTAGAGTCGGTTGCCTTCTCCTCCTCCAGAGGAATCTTCCTGACTCAGGGAGTGAACCAGAGTCTCCTGCTTGTCAGGGGGATTCTTAACCACTGAGCCACCTGGGAAGTCGGGTCTGCCAATATACTGGAGGAAAATACACACTATCAATAATGTTGTAAGGTCCCCAAGTCTACCCGCAAATGTGCTACTTCACTAAGAGGACTCACAAGACTCAACGTACATGTGTACTCATGGCTACGATTTCTTACAGCAGGAGGATACCAAGCATACTGGCAAAAGGAAAAGGTACAAAAAGCGAAATCCGGGAGAAATTAGGCACAGGTGTGCACAAATCCTCTTCCGGCGGGGCTGCGCTCAAAACACTTCTCAGCAGTGAGTTATGACAGTGGGTGTGAAATGCTGCCAGCCAGAGAAGCTCATCAGAGATTCCGTGCCTAGGGCTTTTACCTGGGAGCTTGCCTAGCCCATATGCAATCTCCAAACTCCCAGAAGAAAAGCAGGTGTCCAGCAGAAACCATACTATTTGCATAATGAGTTTAGGCGCAGTGACTGACATCACCTCCAAGCTCCCGGATGCCAATCAGGGGCCAACTCTGGAATCGATCCTGCTTCCAACACACCAGCAAATCCTTTAATGTGGACCTCATCTACCTGTTCTTGATTCATTCCCAGCTCCCAGAAAAGTGCCTGAAATATATGGTAGCCATCAAAAAATTTTTTCATGAAAAAATTCCTGGCTCTACCATGTCCTAGCTGGGTATCACTGGGAAAGTTACTTAAGGTCTGTGTGCCTCAGTTTCCTCACTTGTATTACCAACTTCAAAAGATTATATTGAGGACTAATTATATGTTAATTAATATGTGTAAAATATTTCATAAATATTTGATTACACCAGTGGCTGGCAAGAATGAAGCACTATATAATTTGTGTATCTATAACCTTATTTTTTTGTTTGTTTGAATTTTCAACCTTATAGTTTTACCTTCTCCAAGTCACAATGAATTCTCCCAATACTAAATTTCTAATGAATCTATAATCTACACATAGATTAGAATTACCTGATCATTGTTTCGTATCTACTGAGATCCTTAACCACTTTATGGACCACATCCAGAACTTTTTTAGCACATTTGACAGTACCTGACATGATACTTGACCTTTGCAGTGCCCAGAAAATACTGACTTACCAACAAAAATTATGTTTGTTAAATCAACTTTTTACAGTGGTCAAAATGTAACACAGTCAACACTTTTGATAATAACTGCAACTTAAACAAAATGGCTTCCAAGTTTCTTTGATCTTCCTCTATTGAGAAGAGAAAAAGGAGTTGATTCTATCCAGGGAAAAGATTGGTAATAGCAGCAAGGAAATAGCTTGAGTTTATAATGAATAGAATTACAGTGTCAACTATTTGACTTTGCCTTACAGAGAGAATGGGTTGGACTCCATAAAGGTCAGTAAGGGCTATATACACATCTTGCACACCAAGAATTAAGATAAAAATTCACTTAGGTACTGAAATCAAGTCATGAAAGCCTATACTTTATAGTAACTATTTTTTAATTATTGATTTATTTTTGAGGCTACAAAATGCTGATGTTTAGACACTCATTCACCATAAATGATGTATCGATCCTAACATATTTCACTTGTTTATAAGCGAATCAGTTCTTTTTAATTGGATAATTGCTTTATAGAGCTGTGTTTGTTTCCACCACACAGCAACATGAATCAGCCCTAAGTTTACATATATCCCTCTGTCCTGAGCCTCCCTCCCGGCTCCCCACCCTGCTGAGCTCCCTGCATCACAGAGCAGCTCCCCACTGGCGATCTCCTTCACAGGTGGTAGCGCACATCTCAATGCTGCTCTCTCGGCTCACCCCACCCTCTCCTTCTCCCCCACGTTGACAAGCCAGTTCTCTACGTGTGTCTCTATTCTTGTCCTGGATATAGGTTGATCAGTACCATTTTTCTAGATTTCACGTATGTGCATTAATATACGATATTTGCTTTTCTCTTTCTGACTTACTTTATACTGTATAACAGGCTCTAGGTTCATCCCCCTCAATTCAACAGACTCAAATTTGTTTCTTTTTATGGCCAAGTAATATTCCATTGTGTATATGTACCCCAATTTCTTTATCCATTCATTTGTTGATGAATAGGTTGCTTTCATGTCGTGGCTGTAAATAGTGCTACAATGAACACCGGGATATATGCATCTTTTTGAATTATGGTTTTATGGCACCCCACTCCAGTACTCTTGTCTGGAAAATCCCATGGACAGAGGAGCCTAGTAGGCTGCAGTCCATGGGGTAACTAAGAGTCAGGCATGACTGAGCGACTTCACTTTCACTTTTCACTTTCATGCACGGAGAAGGAAATGGCAACCCACTCCAGTGTTCCTGCCTGGAGAATCCCAGGGACAGGTGAGCCTGGTGGGCTGCAGTCTATAGGGTCACAAAGAGTTGGACACGACTGAAGTGACTTAGCAGCAGCAGCAGGGTGAACATTTCAATATTTTAAAAAAGGAAGACAAAGATGATGAACTGGGAGAAAAAAAGCAGGAGACCACATGCAACCAAAGTTATAAACTGATGAGTCAGAGAGACCCATGGTTTCCATACCAGCTCCAATATCAGAACTCAACCCATAATCAAAAAGGGAAACCTGAGAATCCACACAATTCTGGGAACAGAGCATCAGACTGAAGTTTAACATTCTGAGAGAAATTTTAGATTGATCGGTCTCTTCTCTGGGTGCAGCAGACCTGGGTAAGGCATAGGCCCTCTTGGAGGAGGTCGCCATTAACCCCGCCATAGAGCCACCAGAGCTTACACAGGGAAACAGACTCTTGGAAGAAACAAACAGAACCTTGTGTGCACCAGGACCCAGGAGAAAGGAGCAGTGACCCCACAGGAGACTGGCAGACGCATGGGTGGGCGGTGGCCTGCTGCAGGGTCGGGGGCACTGAGTGCAGCAGACTCCCTTCTGAAAGAGGTCCCCATTATCTTCATTCAGTTTAGTTCAGTTCAGTCACTCAGTCGTGTCCGACTCTGCGACTCCATGCATCGCAGCATGCCAGGCCTCCCTGTCCATCACCAACTCCCGGAGTTCACTCAAACTCATGTCCATCAACTCGGTGATGCCATCCAGCCATCTCATCCTCAGTCATCCCCATCTCTT
>SJYV01028585.1:29784-40963 GCA_006410875.1 Neotragus pygmaeus | reverse complement strand
CGGTCTCCACGTCTCTCCTGCCAAGGTCTTTTCCCAGCCAGCTTCCCGGGCACTGACCCCTGTCCACTGTCACCCTGAAGCCAGTAAAGGATCCTCCCTCCTGACTTTGGTGGAGCCCATCTTGGGTAGACAGCAGTGGCCGGATCAAGGATGCCCGCTCCTGGACCCCTAAGCTGATGCCCCAGGGGCAAGAGTGAGGAACTCTGCCTGGCATCAGGACAGCCTCGCCTTTAGTCCAGCACTGCGTGTGATGCCAGGGCCTAGAGCCGGAATGCCTGTGCACCCAGCCCTCAGGGCCTGTCCAAGGAAGCAGCTTCTTCACTTTCTCTTCTCTGCCTTCTTTCACAAGAGAAACTTTCCATGCTCAGAGGTTTCCATGAGATCTCCACATGAATGCACAGCGTCTTCCTGAAGAAAGATGTAACCTGCCAACATGCAACCTGTAGGTTGACTTGGTCCAGAGTGCCCAAACCTCTCCATTTTCAGAGCAGGGACCCTGCTTTCATCACATTTTAAGCAAGATGTCCATTTGAGATGGTTTATTCAAAACCTCAGAATACTCTCTCCAAAGACGAATTGAAATTTCCACCTTGTGAAGCTGATTGCAGTTTTTAAGTGGTAGTTGTTCTAGCTCCCTTCCATCTGCAAGGTTAGAACACGGACACACACATACTCACACACTCTAGAGCCGTGTTTTAGATAAAATGCATTAATGAAGAGCTGTAGTTAACACCCAGCTCTTCTATAAAAGCAGGTCTGTAGCCTTGCGCAGTCCTCCTGGGAAGACTAACACCACTGTGTTTCTGACCACTTTCATTTCAGTTCTTGGGACTCTGGGTCAGAGGAGTTATTCAGAGGGATGATGGTTTGTTCTTTTTCTCTACTAATATGATAAATTATAAATAAATACGAGTATTTAGTATGTATAAAAAATCACAGAGTGTGAATATTCATTGGAAGGACTGATGCTGAAGCTGAAACTCCAGTACTCTGCCCACCTGGAGTCAGAAAAAGTGACTCATTGGAAAAGACCCTAATGCTGGGAAAGATGGAAGGCAGGAGGAGAAGGGGATGACAGAGGATGAGATGGTTGGATGGCATCACTGACTCAATGCACATGGGTTTGAGTGGACTCTGGGAGTTGGCGATGGACAGGGAGGCCTGGCGTGGTGCAGTCCATGGGGTCGCCAAGACTCGGACATGGCTGAGCGACCGGACTGGATTGATACAGATCACACAGCAAGATAATGTATTTCATCTCTTCTTCCATGTTTTCTTCCCTTTTTTCCCTTTTGCCTCCTCTCTCTCTGTTTCTTTCTGCCACAGTCATTCATTAAGCATCTACATCAGGAGCTATGCTAAGGTCTAAGAAACAGAAGTAAACACGTCACATTTTCCTCTCTCAAGTTACTGTCTTAGGAGGAAGTAAGACTTGTAAAAAAAATATTATGGAGTATATATTCTTAGTAGTATTAGATATATTGCAAACCCCAAGTTGGGAATGATTAACTTTACCCGAGGCTTAAGCCTTCAGAAAGGCTTAACAGAAGAAGTGACGTGAACTTACTCTTGGAGAAATTGCCCATATTTCTTTTTCTTTAGTTACTGACACAGTGGAAGGTGTTCCTTCTGTCTTCTACTCATGCCTGAGGACCGCTTTATTTACAAGAATGTATAGAGGTTTGTCATGCTAGTAGGAAGTAACTGAAAATAAGTGGAAGTGAGAACAATTTTCTGGCAGGAAAAATAACTAGGAGGGCCTTAAAAATGGTTACCTCCTGTGGATGTTGCAAAGTATCAACTTAGGATGTTCTGTGATTGTAAACGTTAAACCATGTCTAAATTAATGCAGTAGTTAAGTTATATACATTATCCGAACACACAAGAACCTTGAAGTCACATTAAGTGAAGAGACTAAAAATGTAGTCAGTGTACTGACATAAAAGGATTAATATTAAGATTCACAACTGGCTGGAATGGGGTGGGGAGCGTGGGTTAACAATGAGGGCTCTGAAGTTACAAGTGCCCAGTTGAATCCCGACCGTGACTAGGGGCAAAATCATTTACCTGTTATACTTTCCTCATCTATAAATACCAATTCAAAACAGTGGTATACAGATTTGTTATAAAGATTACACAAGAAAATATGTGAAGTACAATCTCTTACCCATAGGAAACAGTTGCTCACTATTAACTATTACTGTCATCATTTTTACATGGAAAGGAAGCTATTAGCAGTAGCTATTAGCACCTCCGGCAACTTAATCTTGGTTGCCAGCAACACATAAATCACTTGCTTTTCACGTGATCTGACACTTACCAAGATTCCTAGAATATGCATAGTTGGCAGACATATAGCAGGGCGATTTCTTTATATCATTGCTATTCAACTTATCTTGAAAAATTGAGAAAGAAATGAGCAGATAAATATGCAATGACACGACCATTATGAAGCTTCACTTTCCTCAAGGAAAGTATTTTTCTAAGTAATATTGCTTCAGAGCATTATGGTTAAAACTCTTCTAGAATATTTACAGCAAAAATTCCCTCAGGAAACTTAAGGCAGGTGAAGGTTAACATGTCTTAAAACATGAAGAGCCTTCCACATGGCCTATACATGGTCAGCAGGACATATGTTTGCACACGGCCAAGGCATACTTAAGTGCCTGAATCCTGGTTCTTTCCAGCAGACTTTATGCAGAACCTGAAATGGCTTCATTTGCCTGGACTTAACAAACAAGAAACAAATAATTGCAGTATCCCCAAAAATACCACATTTGTGCCTCTACATCCAAAGGAAAGCCAGATAGCTTCTCAGTTGTCACGTGTACATACAGATTCAGGGGTAAATCAGGCCCAGGGCTCTGTCCATGCAGAGATGAGGGAGCAAGACCCTATGAAGTTCCAGCAGCCTCGTGTATTTCACAGCAACTCTCCGGGGAACGAGAGCTGCAGGAGCTCGGACCTCTGGCTTCTGAATCCGGCTATGCTGATGAGCAATTTTCTTGGGGAAGAAATATGATCCCACGTCTGCCTCAGAAAGACAGTGTTGACACCTGTCCAAACACAGGAAAGCAGTCAATGGCATCCTGGTTCCCTCAGCCGCCTGGCCCCGAGTCTGACCGTTTGCTCCTATGTTAGAAGGCTACAGGCATGTCACAGGAGTCACTAAGATCTCCCTGAACATCTGACTGTGATGGAAAGGATCAGCAACAGAAGGAAGTAACTAAATTGATGAAATGAGTTGGATGGAGCTCATAGAGAGATGACACTAAGATGAAAGTCTCTCCTATACTACACAGGAAGGGAGAGAATAAACTAATTTTGCAGATTTGATGGTGAAATGAGATATTCTTGTCTTCTTAAAAGATTTATGAATAATATGTAAGAAGTAAGTATGGGGCTTCCCTGGTGGCACTCGTGGCGAAGAATCTGCCTTCCAAGGCAGGAGAGAGAAGAGATCCCCGTTCTATCATGAAGTCAGGAAGATCCCCTGGGGCAGGAAATGGCAACTCACTCCTGTATTCTTGCCTGAAGAAGTCCACAGACAGAGGAGCCTGGCAGGTCCCAGTCCATGGGGCCACAAAGAATCAGACAAGACTGAGCACAGTAAGTAAAGATACATATATATAGATAGATCCATAACATAGAGAAATATACAGATAAATCATAAAAAGAAGATATGTGATAAATGTATTTCATGGGTTAGAAATAAAGCTTTCAATGAATGCATAAGTGAAAGTGAAGTCGCTCAGTCATGTCCGACTCTTTGCGACCCCGTGGACTGTAGCCCACCAGGCTGCTCTGTCCATGGGATTCTCCAGGCAAGAATATTGGAGTGGGTTGCTACTTTTTTCTCCAGAGGATCTTCTCAACCTAGGGACAGAACCCAGGTCTCCTGCATTGCAGGCAGATGCTTTAACATCTGAGCCAATGAATGCATATGTTGAGGATAAAAAATGAATGAGATGCTGGACTTATCTTTGAAGTACTCACAGTTTAGTCACTTGTTCATTGTGTGATTGACCTTTCTTTAGTATAAAAGTTAGATCTTTGTTAGAGCCTGCACCAGAATCATCAGTGTTCAGAACTGATTTATCTGTACGGTTCTGAAATAGCTGAGACTAAACGATGTTTGCAGGAATTCTAGGGCCTCATCGCAGGGTATGAAAGGATAGATTCTGGCTGTCAGGAGGCACAGATCCTGGATTACCTCAAATTTGCACTGAAGCAATTATTCCATAGCCTTTGTTAAAGGCATTTGATATTTAATCATTTATTTAAATGTAGTCTCAATATGATGTTTTAATCACTTACTTTTGTTGGGCAGCAGAGATATTAAATAATAGCATCTAAACTGAGAAGGAACTTTAAGACAGAGACAAAGACAGCAACTCCATGAAGTGCAATTACGAAGTTGATCATGGGAAACTCGCCCACAGGAAGAAAGGATCAGGCAGACAAAGGTCCAGAGGTGGGATCACAGCTGCGTTCCTTGCCACTGAGAGGGGTTCAGGGGGCTTTAGAGGGACCAAAGCTGAAAACAGACTCCTGCAGCTCAGGAGAAGCACGTCCCACCGTTAGGGACCAGGGGTTTCCCGTTCCCTGGGGGTCACATTACCATTAACCATCGATGTCCACAAAGGCATTTTTCCAGTTTTCCTGCCAGAGGGAGAAGGTAAAGGTTGACGGAGAACTTCCTGGCTTGAGTGAGTCCCTTGTGATTTGGGCTAAAGCCCAGCCCAACAGAAAACAATGGGGACAGACTGGGGCCTGAGATGGGGTCAGTGTGGTCAGCCACACAGATTTATCATCAACTGTATCATCTTGACAGGGAATTTAAAAGAAACTGCTCCGATTAGTCATGGATTTACAAACTTTGAAATATAGCAAGATAGAGTCCTTATTCATCATATATTTGAGAAAAATCATTCTATTTTCCTAATTGTACCACATACTCTACTGTTTTACTCCCCAGTTTCAAAATTTAAGATTTTAGAAAAACCTTTTCTCAAGTGATTAGATTTTTCTTTTATTTTTTTAGTACATCATTTTAATTTTTAAAATTTTAATTTATCTTTTAATTTTAACTTAATAGGTCCCAATACAAAATATTTTTCTGTTAAGTAATAAATTAATTTTCTTAATATATTTCAGTATATCTTTCCCTTATGAAATTCTTTCAAGTCATGACATAATCAGAGAAACATCTGTTTAGACTATCAACTACCTCCACCTTCACCAACCACTTTGTGATGTCCAAATACAATGTCTTTAATATTATCTACAAGAATATCTTTTAGAAAAATGATTTAAAAAAGGAGGATTTGGCTTATTTTTAGACTTCACTTCTATTTTCCTTTGTTTTCATCTGTACCTTTCCTTTTCAATTCACGAGACACTTAACATTCTGTCAGCGTGTATTCAAAGTCTCTCCACGCTGTACCTGCCTCTCGTCCTTGTTGATTGCAAATCACAAGCACACCCAGTGCAGCAGAGCCACAGACTTCAGGGGCCCCAGGCCCATCTGGGATGTGCCCGGGCAACTCTCCTCCTCTCATGGCCAGTATGCTGCCTCCATATTCAGGAGCACAGGTTGCAAACGTGAATGAACTTACGGGCGCAGATGATATTGGAGCAAAGCGGAGCACGACCTCTGCAGTTTTTAATCAGTGGTGTTATCTAGCACGTGTGGGACCACTGAATAAAGGCGTGTTGCAGTCAGCTGTGCCAGTGTACCGAGGGCTGAGGACTCCCCGACCATCGTCCCTTGGCGTGCCAGATCTCAGAAGCTTGGGAAGCACTCTGCAGCTCTGTCTTGTCACTGCTCAGCAGATTAATTACACCTCAGTGCAATAAGCCTTAATGTTCCGGGGATGGTTATTGTAGTATATCATTTCAGTGATCTGTGGATAGCGAACTACTCAGAGGCTTGTTTTGAACTGCACCTTTCAATCCATCTCTTAGCGCTTGGAGGATGCGCCGAGGCATACAAGAGCTGGACACACTTCAGTACCCATCAAAGTACTCTTTAAGCACCTTAGCCTGTGCCTTACATGGTTCTGGTGATGTTAATGATGCTATAACAGCAAGAGCACTTTTACTTACTTACTGAAAGCACAGTCATCCAGGCCCCACGGAAGGGGGAACGAAGGGGAGAATCTTCACACTTAAGGCTTCAGTTCAGTTCAGTCGCTCAGTCGTGTCTAATTCTTTGCGACCCCATGAATCGCAGCACGCCAGGCCTCCCTGTCCATCGCCATCTCCTAGAGTTCACTCAAACCCACGTCCATTAAGTGATGCATGAACTTGATCTCCATGTAGCTCCTTTCTTCTCTATAAAATATAAACTTGGTAATAGAATTTTAACCTTAGAGATTATGATTCTGTTAGCAGAAAGAAAATGCCTTGGTAGCTCATCCTGAAACATGTGTAAGCCAGTGAGCGATCCAAGTGTGGTCGTTCACCAGGGTGGCTCAGAAGGAGGTATGGAATGCTTTGCAGAAGAATTTGTGTAGTAATATAAATATCAGAGAGGTATGATATTCCCATTGTGGGTCCAGGCTAAGTTCAGGGAAAATAATCATATAGAGACAGATGCCTTGCTAGATGCTGTGCTTTGGGTTTCATCTTTGGCTTGGAGTTTCAGACACTGCTCACAAAGCCTTTATGTAGTTATGCCATTGTGGAACACATATACTTAGAACTTATTTAATGGTATAGAGCTATGTGCAAGATATTTTTAGGCTCTTGATGGGGAGAAAATGTTTTAAGTACATAAGGTATATTGGAGACAGCTATGAAAAGTTGAGCAAATTTATACATCAGCTTGAAATAATCAGTGTACATGTTAAATACAATTCTCCATAGTAATTGTAAATCATTCACATTGTATTTTTAAAGGGAGCCTAATTGAAATCTGTCCATATTGTACTGGAGCTTAATTTGCATTATCATAAAGGACTGGAAGTAATAAGAATGCTTTCTTTTAAAATACTTTGTAATTCAGACTCTTCAACTAATCCAAAATGGCTTTCCTTACCATTAGTATAAATTAAACTTATTTTAACCACATTTCCAAGGACTGAAATATTAGCACAGGTGCGTGTGTTGTTAACTTGCTATTGAGCCTCAAGACCGAGAGCTGTGCCTCCCTCTGGGAATTTCTGGAGCCTCTGTTCCCCAGCACTCTACAGATTTCTCCCACCAGGTTTGTGGGCTTGTTGCAAGGCAACCGGCTGCCGCAGCAGGGAGACACCAGTGGCTCTCCCCTGGGGTTTCTTTGTCCACGCTTGTATTGGTT
Source organism: Neotragus pygmaeus (assembly GCA_006410875.1). Lineage (NCBI taxonomy): Eukaryota > Metazoa > Chordata > Mammalia > Artiodactyla > Bovidae > Neotragus > Neotragus pygmaeus. The sequence continues at coordinate 33,660 of SJYV01028585.1, read as the reverse complement.
TATTTTAGGATGAGCACAGCTTGTCTTATAGGAAGTGAAAAAAGAAGAAAAAAAAAAAAGCTAAGTGACTGAAGAGGTTAACTAGGAAATATAAAAGCCTACAGTCTCTTGCTGTGACAGGCAAAGTTTCAGAAAATGATGGATTTGATTTCCTCAAAGGGATCTTTTAATGTGATGGGGAAAACATCCGAATTAATTATACAAAAAAGCCAGTGCGCTGGAGCCTGTGCTGAGAAAAAAGAGGTTCCTAGTGAAGAAGTCTCACTTCAATTGTTAAACCTCGTTTTTTCAGACATTCTTGAAATAGCTTCAGTTTTTTTTAGCTTTCAGTTTTGTATTGAAAGTAGTGATTTTCTGAATTAGACATTTTTTCACAATGTTCTTGACATGGCAATGATGACACGATTAATTGGGCACTTAATCTTGTCAGGCACCACATCCTGTGTTCTCATTTAATCCTAAAGAAACCCCGTGTGACTCTGACTCCCCATTTGAAAGACAAGGAAACTAGGCCTAGATTAGCAACCATCTTATATGAGTAATTCTGAGAGCTGGATTTCAAACCAGTTTTGGTGAGTAGAAAGAACAGACTCAACTACAACGTAGAGCTAACGCCATACATTAAGTGTAGACAACTATTTCCAAAATTATTTTGCTTTTTCCTGAAGGTTAACAGCTAATGAAAATGAGTTTGAAATTACAAAACACGAAAGATTGATCCGCGTGGTATGATTTAAGTATTCGAGACAAATTGGTTACTGAGACAATGTGACAATTTCAGCACACTTGTGAGGGAGTCAGATCTATATTGCATGGAAGTATGCAAATCTGCTAGTAGAGCCTCTGAGGTTTCGGTCATGGGTTTTGATGTATATGGTGTAACCCTTCCTGCCCATGCCCTCTTTTTACTGAGAGGATGTTTTCCTTTGGGAAACATTAATACATAAAAGCATTAACATTAATAACATAAAACATTAATATGTAATACATAAAAGCAACTCCATGAAATTAGAGGCAAAGAACCACCTTCTTTTTATCTGGGCCTGTACCTGAAGCTCCTTTCGTCTCCATGGCAACGGCTAGGTTGGACCTTGTGGCCTAATGAGCCTTAAGGCCGAAGAGTAGAAGCTGTGATCTCAGGGTTTTATTACTCAGTGATCAGCAGATGTGGACCACCAGGAGGAGCATGCTCCTGGATTATTTGCATGACTTTCTAATACCCCACTTCCAATTATAATAAACACAGCCCAATTAGTAAGCTCAATTTAGTCATCAGCTTAGCGCTCTGTTCTTGGTGATGGGAGGTGACAGAGGTTGGCATGAACCAGGCAGGGGCGCTCAATAGTGTTATGCCATGTATACCCATCTGGACCAGAAGGAAGAGATGTGGAACATTTTAACTTCTTCAAATTTGTCATCTTGTGTATAGAAAGTGGGTGGTAGAAAAAAAGCTTATTGATTATTCGACCTGGCTGTTTTGATGAGTCTACTGTTCAATGGAATCTGATTCAAGTACAGGACCTATAAATGACTCACACAGGTTACAGAAAGGCAGCTGGAAAGGCTACAGATATGTTACCTTTGCTATGGATTAGCTTTTTTTTTTTTTAAACCAGAATTAGTCCAGCTTTTTATTCCTGTAGCAGAGAATTGCCCTATAACATGAAACTGACTTTCATGAAATACCAGTAAATCTGAAATGCCAAATGGAGACCTTCATCTTGGCAGTTGTGAACTGTTCTTTTTCATTTTAGAGGCTCAGAATGAATACTTATCTTGTCAGTTTATGCTCTATTGTACAAAGGTTCTGTTTTGTGTAAACGAACTTAAGTCAATTTAAAACAAATTGATTTCCATCTCTAAGAGTGAAATATCCTACCCTGAAAGTAGACACTTTCCATGAATGTGTCATTTACATTTGATTTCTGACCTCAGCCTTATATATTGATGGTAACATATAACCATTCTTATTTTTAGTCCCAAGATTGGAAAGTTCTCAGCTTCCTATTTTCTCACCCAAGGACTTTGCTATATTATGTTGTTTATATTTGAATAACTCCCTGGTCCTTCTAGCTTGAGTCTTATAGAATACATTGCAATTTGCTTCTATTTCAGAAAATAGAAGGGTGAGCCGTTAAAGGTGATAGTGGAGCAAGGGAAGGAATAGTAATGCTTTTTTCTTGAAATAAGAACATAGCCGACCGTCTCCAGCTTACAAATGCCATTTTCTGTTGGAAATTAGGCTAAAGCTGAAACGGTCCTTCAAAGAGGAAAATATTACAGCCCCCAAATATAGTTGGTTTTGCACTTCCGACTGAAACGTGGGATGGCTGTCCTCCTTTACTTTTTGCATTTACTTGATGTACATCTGGTTGTTGTTTTTTTTTTCCCCTTGAGTACTTGATCATCATCTTTAAGCCCAAACACATGTTACTGCAACTAAAGAGAAAACACTCCTGTAATCTCAAGAACGTCCCCGAGCAAAAGAGAGAGGCCCAGCAGTGCACTTGGTATGTGAGTTCCTTTTCTTCACTGAGGCAATGTGATGGTTTGTTAGCATAAAAATTCAAACTCATCATCAGAGAAATTTTACCCACTAGTTCACTAAAGGAAACTCTTGATACCTTTGAACAGCTGTCTTCTATTGTTTTAAAGGATTGATTGCAAAAGTGCTTCCAGAAATCATCTGTGAGTTTACTCAAAATGTGATTTAAAAATACATATTTTCTACAAGATAAACTTGTTATCTTTCAACAATATGAAAGTGCATCTGTACAAGGTAATTGTTTATCGTTGAAAAGCAGTGAAAACATCCTAACTGCCTAGCCCAGCCGTGGTGTTAGGCAGCTGGTAATCTCCTTTACCAGTGGTATGGAGCAATCCACAGAATATATCACTAAGTGGAAGAAAGCAGATACAAAAGTTATCTGTACTGCACTACCCTTTACCTTTACCCTCTGTGTAAGAATAAAGTGGAAACTGGAGACCAGTTGAGCGAGGAAATAGTTGAACTGCCAGGTGTGAGAGTGGGTACTGTGCTCAGTCACTCAGTCACGTCCACCTCCTTGTGACCCCAGGGACCGCAGCTGGCCAGGCTCCTCTGTACATGGGATTTCCCAGGCAAGAATACAGGAGTGGGTTGTCTTCCTTTGTCAGGGGATCTTCCTAACCCAGGGATCGAACCTATGTCTCCTGCATTGGAAGGCAGATTCTTTACCACTAAGATGCCTGGTCAGGTCTTACCATAGTATAGTGTAGCATGGTATAATTTAAGGTAGTCAATTTATCCATATCTGTCTGTCTATCTATATCTATTATTTATTTCCTCTGAAAGGAAGTTTTTAAGACTTTTCTTCATTGAAGTACAGTTTTGCTAGTCAAAAATTGGATATGGAGAAATACAATATAGTCAGTTTCTGTTTTAAAAACTTTTGTGTGTCTTTAATTACTTCTTATTGTTCATTTCAGTTCAGTTCAGCCACTTAGTCGTGTTCACCTCTTTGCGACCCCATGAATCGCAGCACGCCAAGCCTCCCTGTCCATCAACAACTCCCGGAATTCACTCAAACTCATGTCCATTGAGTCAGTGATGCCATCCAGCCGTCTTATCCTCTGTCGTCCCCTTCTCCTCCTGCCCCCAATCCCTCCCAGCCTCAGAGTCTTTTCCAATGAGTCAACTCTTCCCATGAGGTGGCCAAAGTACTGGAGTTTCAGCTTTAGCATCATTCTTTCCAAAGGAATCCCAGGGCTAATCTCCTTCAGAATGGACTGGTTGGATCTCCTTGCAGTCCAAGGGACTCTCAAGAGTCTTCTCCAACACCACAGTTCAAAAGCATCAATTCTTCGGTGCTCAGCCTTCTTCACAGTCCAACTCTC
>SJYV01028585.1:38-29081 GCA_006410875.1 Neotragus pygmaeus | reverse complement strand
TTTTCAACATCCTGTCTAGGTTGGTCATAACTTTTCTTCAAGGAGTAAGCATCTTTTAATTTCATGGCTGCAGTCACCATCTGCAGTGATTTTGGAGCCCCCCAAAATAAAGTCTGACACTGTTTACCCATCTATTTCCCGTGAAGTGATGGGGCCAGATGCTATGATCTTCGTTTTCTGAATGTTGAGTTTTAAGCCAACTTTTTCACTCTTCTCTTTCACTTTCATCAAGAGGCTTTTCAGTTCCTCTTCACTTTCTGCCATAAGGGTGGGGTCATCTGCATATCTGAGGTGATTGATTTTTCTCCCAGCAATCTTGATTCCAGCTTGTGCTTCTTCCAGCCCAGCATTTCTCATGATGTACTCTGCATAGAAGTTAAATAAGCAGGGTGACAGTATACAGCCTTGATGTACTCCTTTTCCTATTTGGAACCAGTCTGTGGTTCCAAGTCCAGTTCTAACTGTTGTTTCCTGACCTGCATACAGGTGTCTCAAGAGGCAGGTCAGGTGGTCTGGTATTCCCATCTCTTTCAGAATTTTCCACAGTTTCTTGTGATCCACACAGTCAAAGGCTTTGGCATAGTCAATAAAGCAGAAATAGGTGTTTTTCTGGAACTCTCTTGCTTTTTCGATGATCCAGCGGATGTTGGCAATTTGATCTCTGGTTTCTCCGCCTTTTCTAAAACCAGCCTGAACGTCTGGAAGTTCACATATTGCTGAAGCCTGGCTTGGAGAATTTTGAGCATTACTTTACTAGCGTGTGAGATGAGTGCACTTGTGCGTTATTGTTAGAGTACACAAAATGTAAATTTTTATAGCACAGATTTTTTTCTTATTGAAGTATAATTGGTTCATGATATTATATTGGTTTCAGGTATACAGCACAGTGATTTAGTATTTTTACTGATTATATTCCATTAAAAGTTATAGTTAAAAGCTATAATTTCCTGTGCTATGCAATATATCCATGTTCCTTATCTATTTTATTAAGTAATAGTTTGTATCAGTTCAGTTCAGTTCAGTTGCTCAGTCTTGTTCGATTCTTTGTGACCCCATGGACTGCAGCATGCCAGGCCTCCCTGTCCATCACCAACTCCCTGAGTTCACCCAAACTCATGTCCATTGAGTCGGTGATGCCATCCAACCATCTCATCCTCTGTCATCCCCTTCTCCTGCTGACTTCAATCTTTCCCAGCATCAGGGAAACACTGACTACTCAGCAATTATCAAAAGAAGGGATCTAAAGCAGAATTATACAATTCCCATGTGTCATTGGAGGCTGTTTCTGTTTTGCTATATGCATTCATTTGTTTTTATTTTTCAGGTTCCAAATAGAAGTGGTAATAGTTACTTGTCCTTTTCTTTCTGACTTAATTCACTAAAGCATAATATTCTGTAGATCCATGCATGTTGTGCAAATTTAGTAGCATGTAGCTGAAAAGTATTACTTTAGACTTAATCTAAAGAAAGGTTATGAACTCAAACAAACTCTCAAATAGTTTTAAAATGTGTACTATTAGGCTAACACAGCTCAAATTATTAGCTGTATGAGTAAGGATGGTTTTTGTATCCACCTGTCAATTACTCATAGAACTGTAGAAGAAAGTCAAATGGTTCATTAAAATGCCAAGGCAATCTTCAAACTTAGTTTTATTCCCCAAAGTTTCCATATCTTTCTAAATTAAAGTTTTATTCTAATAGCCAAGGATGGACTTCCAAGAGAGTTTGCGTGTGCTGACAGCGGACCTGAAGAAATCTCTGTTGCAGTCTTACATGGGAGGAACTAATTTATGTTTCAAAACTGTTCCCCTACTTTGTCCAAAAGATTTTTGTTTGCTTGCCTCAGGAAATAACAACTCCAACTCTACAGGAAAGTAGCATATAGGCATTAAATTTACAAACAGTATTGTATGAATATGCCTTGTCATAAGCCAGAAGACTTTCATTTCACTTCATACACCCTGCTGTGCCCATGAAGAGCAATTTTATCTTCAATATGTATTATAAAAGTTTTTTAAAAAAGAAAGCACCCTTGACTTTGTATTCTGGGTTCAGCTTTTCTTCCTTGTGGAAACTGACATTATTCTTTCCTCTCCGTTTTTGCCTTAAGTAATTGAAGACGGGCAGCACTGACGGAAGTGGTTTTATTTTCATTTTGCCGAAATTTCTAGAAAGAGGTATATTCCCCTAGCTTATGAAATGTGACCAGTCTTTTACAATGTTCTTCTAGGAGTGAGTTGCTTTGATTTCCATTTTCCCAATGTTTATTTCCAAATTTCCATTTGCTTTCCGGGTCTAAGTCTAGACTCTATAGCATGTTGCTTCTTTACGGTCCTTCTTCTCGAGTTTATTTTGTCCCTAAACTGACAGAACTGGTTTAAGGATATCCAAGACTTTTGTTCTCAAAACCAGTTATTCCTTTTTGTGCCATAGTCGTGTCCCTTCATCTGTACCAATACAGTCAGTTCCCTTCAAGAACTGTCAGGCTCTGTATATAACATTCCTACTCCAAAGCCGATATCTTTATCCCCATGGAAGGCCATGGTATCTTTTTCTTGTGTGACACGTTCTTCAGATTTATTTTTCTATTCCTAAGTCTATTTTCTTATACTTTAATTTGAAAGTGTTCCATACAGAATTGCATTTTAAATCCGAAGGTGACTGATGACAGTAATTGAGTTTGAGTCTTATCGGTTCCAGTTTCTATCTGGGGGCTATTAATCCCAAGACTTTGGTCAAGTTCCTGCTGCAACTTCTATTTTACAATAAATAATTGTATAATATCAATACTAAATAGTATGCACAAGAGGGTTATCTATATTGAAATATATACATTAGCAATATGTATATTGAAATATAAACATTACCACGTGTGAAATAGATCATTAGTAGAAAGTTGCTGTGTGATGCAGGAAGCTGTGCCCTGTGCTCCGTGATGACCTAGAAGGGTGGGGTGGGTGTGCTGGTGGGGAGGTTCCAGGGGGAGAGGGCAAATGTCTACTTCCAGCTGATTCACAGTGGGGTGCATCGGAAACCAACACAACAGTGTAAGGCAGTTGTCTGCCAACTAAAAATTTTGAAAAGGCGAATAGCATATACACTGCTAGTTTTTCATTCTCAGTGAAGTCTGAGAAATGAACACCTCTCCAGTTCCTTCTGATTGACCAAAACCAACAATGAGCCCAACAAGCCCATCCGGGTCAGCTTCCTGGGTCAGAGAATAGAATGGAGAGGGTGGGAGAGGGATCTGAACATTTTTCTGACACAGATTCTGTTTCCTGTTTCTGATCTGCTGCCATCTCTTGAGGGTGTACAAGGATTTCTGTGATAAATGCTGTAGTTTGTCTTTCCTCCTTTTCTGAAAATCGCCAAAAGAAGCTCAGTTTTTTCGTTTTAGGCAAGTCAGTTATACCTCATTTCTCTTGGTTGATTTTTCAGTTCAGCTTCATTTTTCATCTTAGTAACTTGCTTAAGTGTGAGATACATAATAAATATCGCCCCCCCCCCCCAGTGATACCTGAAAATATATCCACAGCTCTAATTTTCAGACTTTGGTTATATAGGAAAGCCTTTCATTCTGCTGTATCAGAATGACATGTAAATAGAACACCTGGTTGTTTTGAATGNCCCCCCCCCCCCAGTGATACCTGAAAATATATCCACAGCTCTAATTTTCAGACTTTGGTTATATAGGAAAGCCTTTCATTCTGCTGTATCAGAATGACATGTAAATAGAACACCTGGTTGTTTTGAATGTATATTGATTCTGTTTTTTTAAAGGTATTCAAAATTCAGTGTTTATGGAATGAGGTTATTATAGATGACTCCAGGTAGCTATAAATTCAAATTGATCTGGTACCTTAATGCTTGCCTTTGAGAGATGCTAAGCCATCTTCCTTACTCTTTCCTCCAAATATCATACCATTAATGTAATAATGGTGTCTGCCAGAATTTGTTGTGATGAGCAGATGGATTACTAATATTTTGATTGATTTCTTACCTATTTCTGCTATAAAACTTAATTGATGATTCTGCCATCAACAATTTAAGTGGTAGCTATTAAGTTTAGACTTGGAGATTCTGAAAAAACTCTTGCCCATTAAGGTTTTTTTTTTTTTTCCTTTCTCTGTTGTCATTTTAAGAAGTATATCCTCAAGGCATCTTCTATCCCTAGCTGAAGAGACATGTGTCAAGCTGTAAAATTATTCTCTAGCAGGGGAAGTTTTGTTTTTTTAAATAGCTTTGATATCTTGCCTAAAATTTGTGTGCTAGTATGCTTCTGAATGGTGATATTAGTATTGCTACTATCATTATTACTGTTCAAGAATAGCTTTAAGCTCTTAGCATGTACAGTGAACCCTGTGGCCTTTTTTTTTAACCTGACACAGTTGAATTTCCATGAAACACTTCTTCCTTCATGTCAGTTCAAAATGACTACTGTATTATATTCTCAGGCCAATGTCATTTATTTAAAGGCACAACCCTTTATTAAATATTATAGAAATGAATAATTGCATCAATAGGCACAGTTAAAATATATTTTTTAATGCTCATTTTCAACCACTTTTTGGATCTTGACTGATAAATAGCATACTTTTCATTCATCTACTCATTTCTTCATCCAACTATTCACTGGTTCATTTATTTCACCCTGTATATATGCCCGATACTGCTCTGACTTCCAAAAATACCATGATAAAACAGAAAGGTCACTGTTCTTACATGAACCTCGTATTAATATATCAGAGTGGGGAGCGGCGAGAGTGAAGGCACAGCAAGAGAAGTTTTAAAATGTTTGTCAGTTAAGATAATGTCAGGTAGCGACAAGTGCAAGACAAACATCAAGATGGGATCACATCGCAAGAGAGAATGGGGAAGAGGTGAGAAGCTACTGAAATTAAGTCTCAAGGACCTTGAGCTGAGATCTAAATGATAAGAAAGAACCAGGCACATGAAGATCAGAGGGCAGAGTGCTCTAGGCAAAGAAACAAGTAGAGTAAAGTGTCTTGAGCAGGGAAAGAGTGTGGTAAGAATAAGCAGTGTGCTCAGGATGGCAGTGGAGACCACGTTGGCTCAGATCCTGCAGGGTTGTCTGCCAAGTGGGATGTAAAACCCAAGGAGACAGAGAAAGAATATCATCTGGGTTATACTGTTGAAAGACTCATCTGGCTGTGGGAAAAATGTGGTAGAACATCAGTTTCTTATGTAAGATGATTTCCCATTCACATTTTCTAAAATCTCAATATTTGTCAATGGTTCATTCAACTTAATCAACAAATATTTATCAACTGCTGGGTATTAGAACAATGCCAAGTGGTGGGAGACAAAATGACACAAATTGAAACCACACAAATAAGTGCACAACTTTATTCTAATTGTTCAAACTTTTGATGCATTTGATAGTGATTCAAAGAGAAACACATTTACCTGATTTTGTTCAAACAGGATAGCTATGTTTTCATATGCCTTTTTACATTAAATTTTTAATTTTATTTTTAATTAAATTAAAGCAATGTCACACTCAGCATCAAATGTAGATGTACAATATCTTTTATATTATTTCAATTAATAAATGANGTTCAAACAGGATAGCTATGTTTTCATATGCCTTTTTACATTAAATTTTTAATTTTATTTTTAATTAAATTAAAGCAATGTCACACTCAGCATCAAATGTAGATGTACAATATCTTTTATATTATTTCAATTAATAAATGACTTTGAAATTCTGCAGTTGGGAAATCATATGATGGGATTAGATAATAGAAATAATACATACTCTTTCTCTTTACCACCTTCTAACCCTTATGCCAGCACCAGTTTTTAAAGTTAATTTTTTTTCCCCCAAAAGGTCAGATTTGTTACCTTAACAAAGACCGTGGAGTTCTGTATCTCATGTGCTTTAAAGCTAACTTGGAGAAGTAAACTGAGCCCAAGGAGCTTTTTATCATGAATGCAGTCTTTCTTCTCTACAGCCAGAGGCATTCTTGGCAGGGCAATAGGTTCAGGCTGTCAGCACTCAAGCAGGAAAGCAATAGGAGCTCAAGAGTTTCTCTCTCTCTCTCTCTTTTTCTCCTGGCAATTTAACACTCCTGCTGAGAGCAAGACAGAGAGAGAGGGCGAGAGAGAGCTGATTTGTGTTTCACTGAACCTAAACTCCAAGAGCCTTTCCCTTGTTTAAGCAAAATTATAGATCAACTTAATTTTTAGTAATACAGTAATATGTCTTCAGTTCAGTTCAGTCGCTCAGTCATGTCCGACTCTTTGTGACCCCATGAACTGCAGCATACCAGGCCTCCCTGTCCATCACCAACTCCTGGAGCTTACTCAAACTCCTGTCCATTGAGTCCGTGATGCCATCCAACCATCTCATCCTCTGTCGTCCCCTTCTCCCACCTTCAATCTTTCCCAGCATCAGGGTCTTTTCCAGCGAGTCGGTTCTTCACATCAAGTGGCCAAAGTATTGGAGTTTTGGCTTCAGCATCAGTCCTTCCAGTGAATATTCAGGACTGATTTCCTTTCAGGGATCATTTCTATAGTTCCTTTACTAGAGAAGTTTCTCTGAACGTGGAGAGTACTAATATACTTCATCTAAAAATGTAGCTCTATATTTCCATTGGTGTGTCTTCTCCAACATCACAGTTCAAAAGCATCGATTCTTTTTATCCTTTGTGAAAAGTGGCATAAGATTACTCTAGACTAGTCAAGACTCTTGAGAGTCCCTTGGACTGCAAGGAGATCCAACTAGTCCATCCTGAAGGAAATCAGTCCTGGGTATTCAATGGAAGGACTGATGCTGAAGCCGAAACTCCAATGCTTTGGCCACCTGATGCAAAGAACTGACTCATTGGAAAAGATCCTGATGCTGGCAAAGATTGAAGGCAGGAAGAGAAGGGGACAACAGAGGATGAGATGGTTGGATGGCATCACCGACTCAATGGACATGAGTTTGAGTAAGCTCTGGGAGTGGATGATGGACAGGGAGGCCTGGCGTGCTGCAATCCATGGGGTCGCAAAGAGTCAGATACAACTGAGCAACTGAACTGAACTGAGTCAAAAATGAATAATATAATATATAAATATTCATATATAATTGGCTGTCCTGGTGGCTCTGTGGTAAAGAATCTGCCTGCCAATGTAGGAGACGTGGGAGATGCAATCCCTGGTTCAAGAAGATCTGGAGAAAGAAATGGTAACCCACCCCAGTATTCTTGTCTGGGAAATCCCATGGACAGAGGATCCTGGCGGGTTACAGTTCATGGAGTATCTGAATAGTTGGACATGACTTAGCAACTAAACAAGACAACAATTTATATATTATGACCAACCTAGATAGCATATTAAAAAACAGAGACATTACTTTGTCAACAAAGGTCTGTCTAGTCAAGACTATGGTTTTTCCTGTGGTCATGTATGGATGTGAGAGTTGGACTGTGAAGAAAGCTGAGCGCCAAAGAATTGATACTTTTGAACTGTGGTGTTGGAGGAGACTCTTGAGAGTCCCTTGGACTGCAAGGAGATCCAACCAGTCCATTCTAAAGGAGATCAGTCCTGGGTGTTCTTTGGAAGGACTGATGCTAAAGCTGAAACTCCAATACTTTGGCCACCTTATGGGAAGAGTTGACTCATTGGAAAAGATTCTGATGCTGGGAGGGACTTGGTGGCAGGAGGACAAGGGGACGACAGAGGGTGAGATGGCTGGATGGCATCACCGACTCGATGGACATGAATCTGGGTGAACTCTGGGAGTTGGTGATGGACAGGGAGGCCCCCATGCCGCAATTCATGGAGTTACAAAGAGTCGGACACAACTGAGCAACTGAACTGAACTGATATATATGATTTATTATGTATAACCATATATAGATAATAATATATAAGGATAAATTCCTTACATATCCTCCTATAATCCTTAGCAGTGCCTAAAATAACAAAGAGCTATAGCTGATAAGCTAATAAAGAAGATAAAATAGACACACAGAAAGAGCCCAAGAAAAGCGTAAAAGGAGGAAAGAATGGAGACCAGATGGAAAAAATAGGAAGCAAATAGTGAGATGATAGGCTTGAATCAAACCATGTAAACAGTCACATGAAAGGGAGCCCACAGTGCTCGACACATAGAAAAAGGCAGAATGAATGTCAGTGCACAGATAGACTCGTGATGAACGCTCACCCATGCAGACAAGGATTGGCTGCGCTGTGCTCTTGCTTTGGGATAATTTTCACTATGAGTCACCTTATTTTTTTCAGGAATTGTGGAGCTGGTACATGTCAGGGACAATCATTCTTCTTGATATCACAGACTGTCCCTTTTCTTAATATCACTGGCCAGTAAGGTTCAGTGTGCTGAACACACGGCACCCTGTGGATACAGGAGGCATTGGCATCCCGGGGTTAACTGCAAAGGCATTCCCTTCGGGCTATTTGTCAATTTTACATCCTTGCAGATGGCTCCATTTGTAGCCTCTGATGCTTATATTGTTACTTCTGAGTCATGATAGTTCGCTATGGTCATGATTCTGAATGGGATGAGGAGGGCCATACTGGAAAAATCTTTGTGATGGGTGTGAGCTGTGTATAATTTTGTGTTGGAGGTTCTGAGACTCCCTCTTCATTCACCCTTCCTCAGTCTATTGAGAATCTACATTTATTTCCAGCAAACACTTTTGTATGTTAAGAACACCAAATAAAATAGAACGGTTTTTATTGTCAAAGGACCAAAGAATAATTATGTTATTGTAAAGAAAATTGCCAAACACCCATTGTCAATTCACTCTACTCTTTCTTGGAAACATAAACTGACACCATAAATCACTTATTTCCACAGTATGATTTCCCTGAAGATCCCACTTATATCGAGGAATTTTAGGGGGAGGAATGGACCCTTTGATGCATTTACATTGCAAACATTGATAAGATGATTGGATTTCTCATTCAGTGTCTTTCATTCACTTCATACCTTACTGGAGTCCAGAAAATTCATTTACGCTTTCTCTCATTCAACGCATGAGTAAATATTGTTGTTGTTGTTGAGGCACTGCAGTCTCCGCATGGTGGGCAGACCGTGGGGCCGGACTGGAGAGAGGTAACCAGCATAAGTGCCACCAAGCCCTGGCCACGCGTGCCCTGGCTGCTGGATAGTTCGGTGTATCTTTGTCAGTCAAGCAAATAAATTTGGCAAAACTTTATAAGTGTTCATTTGTATTCAAACATGTGGAATTTTATAGCATAGCTAATATATCATTCTCAGTTTTATAAAAGAGATTATTATGTATTTAGCAAACAAGAGTTCATGTCAATGATAATTTACACATAAATGAAGAATCTCCTAGAAGCCATTCTAGCACAAATGAAGACTTCTGATAGTATATCTAATACATGCTTACAAGGAGTTGAAGCTCATAATGGGCAGAAAATAGTCAGCTTATGATTTTTGTATCTGTAGATTATCCAAAAATGTTATTGGCATTACTTCCTCACTAAATCTAACCTGGTAAAACTCATACTTTCCAAACATCCCATTTATAAAAGACAAAACAATATTATATATTAAAAGTGCTCAATATAGTTACCGTATGAATTTAATTTTTACTATTTTCATGTATTTCATAATATGTGTTTTCTATACCTCCACATCATTGTTTTACAGAAAACTTTTTTTTTTTTTTTTGCCAGCTCCCTTGCTGTCTTAGTATTATGTAGGTCATCAAAGCTCATCACTGCCTGGCACCATATTTTAAGACACAGCTCTAGGCGACCCTGAATGGGCAATTGGCCATTTTTTGCACAGATGGGCTCATATATAACCAGCCAGGAAACGGTGTACTCAGTGAGCACCAGGTGCTCTTGATGGGGGTGGGGGCGGGGGAAGTGTTTGCAGCCAAAATATATTGACAGTACTGTCCAACTTGAGGTTACTTACATATATTTTGGTTTGGGAATGTTGTCTCAGTCAGCAGTATAAGCCTAAGTAATTGCTGGATTTCTGAAAAGAGTCTAGCTTTACACGAGTGGGGTCAGGAAGACGAGTCCACAGCAGAGACGCAACAGTAGGTGCTTCCTACAACTCCGTGTGTTCTGAGTAGACTGATTGGCCCAACGTGTTTGAAAAGTTTGATGGAAATGACACCCATCAGTCTTCTACCGCAGCGCTTCGAGGTGTGCCTGCTAGCTGGCTGATATTGCAGTAGCTGACTGGGGAAGGACACTACCGTTCATGTTACTGGGTCCCCGTGAAGAAGGGACAGGTGCTGCACAAATTCCACAAGTCGTAAATTTAAAGCTGGTTAGATCGAGTGGCCTAAATAAAGCCTCTCACCATCCAGAATAGTCAGCAACAGAACCCCAGATGCCTGTTTTTTATACCTCCTGTTCTAAATAGGAGATGTAGTGCATGCCCCTGAGTAACATAAAATTAATGTTTTCCTAGGCTTCCACTGAAGTATAGAAGTTTTTTTTTTTTTTTTGCAGAAGTGACTATAATTAATGAGTACATAGATCTCTATACATAAGGGGAAGAACTTCATCTCATTTAATGTACCAACAGAGAGCATGGGATGTGGCTGTGAGACTGAACTCTGTGTTATACATGCTGGTCACCTGGATCGCAGTTCAGCAGGTATTTCACTGTATGCATTTGGTGTCATTCATGAACTAAAATTGAAGCCCACACTTTTATATGTACAGAGATAGACGAGGCTGTCAAGATGTATGGGGTCATTTCCATCGTGAACTGCCTGCTGATCTGAATGCAATGTCTGGGGCACATTTTGTGGCCGAGTTGTTTTCAATGTGGCTTCCTTTTGAAGCACCATCATTTAGGTGCTTTCTCCATGATCATTATAAACAATTTTTCCCCAGCAAATTTTATATCCTAACCATTAACACCTCCTCTAGGCTAATGCATGATATATGAGATCCCAGGCAAAAGTCATTCTGGGGGAAGGTTGTTTTATAGACTTAAATAATTTCCCTTCAAATATACTATCTAATGCTGAATGGTATTGTTAACCGTGTTAACATAAAAGCACAGAAATAGTAATATATGTGAATGTAACTTTCTTAAATTTATAACAAATGGAAAGATTTGCTAAGGATCTGCTATCATTCATAAAATTAACCAAATATTACTTATACCAGGTGCATATAAATTTGATTATTAAGAGGAACTGTAAATCAGAGAAAAGTAAGAAGATATAAAATTCAGTAAGTTTGGAGCTTCATTAGAAATTATAATATTATTTTTGATCTATCAACAACATTTGGCTTATTGGTCAAAAATATAGTTTGGTCTGAAGTCAAACAGGGTCTCCTGATAAAGCATGTGGGATCCTTTAGTTTGGATCATACACTAAAAGTTGGGTAACCGGACTGAGATA
Source organism: Neotragus pygmaeus (assembly GCA_006410875.1). Lineage (NCBI taxonomy): Eukaryota > Metazoa > Chordata > Mammalia > Artiodactyla > Bovidae > Neotragus > Neotragus pygmaeus. Next base: position 17,703 of record SJYV01028585.1, on the reverse strand, counting down.
GGCATTTCTCTTACACTCCAGGAGGTCTTTTCCAGAACACCAGCTGAGCAGGATTCCTCTAGTTCTGCAGGGAGGGTTGGGAAGTGCTTTTTGTGTTTGCTCTAAATAGGCCGTGATTGCCATTATTTCTGCCTGATCATATCACCAGCCTGCTAAAAGTCCTTCATAGGATCTCCATTCCCCTTGGGCTGAAGCCATCTGTTCCCTGGGGGAGAAGCATCCTTTCTGATCTCACCTCCCAGCCCTCTTGGTCTCGGCCATGGTCCCCTGACTTTCTACGCTTCAGCAATCTCCAAAGTTCCTCCTCTGGTCTAGCGTCCATCAGTTTGTCTTTCCTTTGGGCTTCCCTGGTGGCTCAGAGGTTAAAGCGTCTGCCTGCAATGTGGGAGACCTGGGTTCGATACCTGGGTTGGAAAGATCCCCGGGAGAAGGAAATGGCACCCCACTCCAGTGTTCTTGCCTGGAGAATCCCATGGACGGAGGAGCTTAGTGGGCTACAGTCCATGGAGTCGCAAAGAGTTGGACACGACTGAGCGACTTCACTTTCACTTTGTCGCTGTTATTAATGTCACTTGTTTTTATCCTGAGTACTTTTTGTAACAAATTCAAATAACAAGAAATATATAAAGAAAATAAATTAATAGTTTCCTCTATTTTCCCAGTTTCATTACAAGATGATAAATGTGAATTTTTTTCTGTGTATTGCTCTATACATTTTTCTATGCTCATTAAAAAAAACACACATACGTTTTTATGGGTGTTTTAATTTGCTTTCTTGAAATAGTAATAACCCTATATTTATTTCACCATAGCTTTTTTTGCATGATAGCAGTTCCTACAAAGATTTTCAGATCAATATACATATATAGATCAACCACTCATTTTAATAGCTTTGTATTATTCTATAGCATAAATATTGAGCAAATATCCTTTTGATGCTTTCTTTTTCTCTGTCCTATACTCTGTGCTAAAGTAAAATCCCCATAAATAAATTTTTAGACATTGGTACTCTTATTTTTGTGAATGAGAATAACTAGATAAAACCATATCCACCTTTAAATTTTTCACCCAAACTGCTATGATGATTTTCCAAAGAGGCCGAGGCATTTCCCTCCCTCTCACACAATGCTTTCCTCTAACGCACTCACTCGCATTAGGTCCTCGTGCTACTGAGTGATGGTAAAGTCACGTGTGAAAGTGCTTTGTCGTCGTTTTTCTTATTCAGCATTTTCTGACCACCAGTAAAAGTCAGCATCTTTTCACATTATTAGCCTTTCTTCATCTTCCTTTCCTCCTCAGGTAACTATTTTGCCTTTCTGTGTTTCTTTCGGGGGGTGGTTTTGGTCACTGCCTCCTGTATCGTGTCGCCAATCCCCCCCCATAGTTCTCCAGGCCCTCTGTCTACAGACCTAATCACATGAATCTGTTTGTCATCTCCACTGTATAATCATAAGGGGGTTGATTTAGGTCAACCTGAATAGCCTAGCGGTCTTCCCTACTTTCCCCAGTCAAAGTCTGAATTTGGCAATAAGGAGCTTGTGATCCGAGCCACAGTGAGCTCCAGGTCTTGTTTTTACTGACTGTATAGAGCTTCTCCATCTTTGGCTACAGAGAACATAATCAGTCTGATTTTAGTATTGACCATCTGGGGATGTCCATGTGTGGAGTTGTCTCTTAGGTTGTTGGAAAACGATGTTTGCTATGACCAGTGTGTTCTGGTGACAAAAGTCTGTTAGCCTTTTCCCTGTTTCATTTTATACTCCAAGGCCAAACTTGCCTGTTATTCTGAGTGTCTCTTGACTTCCTAATTTTGCGTTTCAATCCCCTATGGTGAAAATAACATCTATTTTTGGTGTTAGTCCTAGAAGATCTTGTAGGTCTTCATAGAAGCGTTCAACTTCTGCTTCTTTGGCATCAGTGGTTGGGGAATGGACTTGGATTACTGTGCTGTTGAATGGTTTGCCTTTAAAACAAACGGAGATGAATCTGTTGTTTTTGAAGTTACACCAAAGTGCTAATTTCGGACTCTTGTTGACCACGAGGGCTACTCCATTTCTTCTAAGGGCTTCTTGGCCACAGTGGTAGATACAATGCTCATCTGAATTAAATCCACCCATTTTCATTCATTTTATTTCACTAATTTCTAACATGTTGATGTTTACTCTTTTCATCTCCTGATTGAACACGTCCAATTTACCTTGATTCATGGACCTAATGTTCCAGGTTCCTATGCAATATGGTTCTTCACAGCTTCAGACTTCAGTTTCACCACCAGAATTGTGGATGTAGGGTGGTTCATGTCCAAAACTGAGCACCATTTCCACTTTGTCCCAGCCACCTATGTTTTAACATTAAACATTAAAAATATGTTTAATGTTAAAAGGATGGATGCATGTCATTACATATTTGGGCAAGTCTATAGACTGTATTATGCCGAGAGTGAACTAGCTGTACTGTGAACTGTGGACTTTGATGATTATGTCACGTAGGTGAAGACTCATCCCTTCACCTACGTGATCAGTAATAGGATCAGTAATAGGAAGGCTACGCCTGTGGGGCTTGGGAGTACAGGAGAAATGTCTGTAGGTTCCATTCAGGTTTTCTGTGAACCAAAAACTCTTCTCGGAGAGGGCAATGGGACCCCACTCCAGTACCCTTGCCTGGAAAATCCCATGGTCAGAGGAGCCTGGTGGGCTGCAGTCCATGGGGTTGCTAAGAGTCGGACACGACTGAGCAACTTCACTTTCACTTTTCACTTTCATGCATTGGAGAAGGAAATGGCAACCCACTCCAGTGTTCTTGCCTGGAGAATCCCAGGGACGGAGGAGCCTGGTGGGCTGCCATCTATGGGGTCGCACAGAGTCAGACACAACTGACGTGACTTAGCAGCAGCAGCAGCAAAACTCTTCTAAAAAATTGTCTTCATGAAAATTCCTCTGTGGAACATTAATTTCCTAGTTTTACTCATCTGAGATTCCTTAAATGTGTATCAGTTCAGTTCAATCACTCAGTTATGTCTGACTCTTTGCAACCCCATGGACTGCAGCACACCAGGCCTCCCTGTCCATCACCAACTCCCGGAGTTCACTCAAACTCATTTCCATTGAATTGGTGACACCATCCAACCATCTCATCCTCCGTCATCCCTTTCTCCTCCCACCATCAATTTTTCCCAGCATCAGGGTCTTTTCCAATGAGTCAGCTCTTCACATCAGGTGACCGAAGTATAGGAGGTTCAGCTTCAGCATGAGTCCTCCCAGTGAATATTCAGGACTGATCTCCTCTCCTTTAGGATGGACTGGTTGGATCTCCTTGCATTCCAAGAGACTCTGAAGAGTCTTCTCCAAGACCACAGTTCAACATAGACAGCGTATTAAAAAGCAGAGACATTACTTTGCCAACAAAGGTTCGTCTAGTCAAAGCTATGGTTTTTCCAGTAGTCATGTATAGATTTGAGAGTCAAACTATGAGCAAAGCTGAGCACCAAAGAATTGATGCTTTTGAACTGTGGTGTTTAATGTGTGCAATTCATAGGTAAATTTAAAAATTTTACTGTATTTTGTTCATCTTCTAATGAGGAAATAAGTATAGAAAGTATACTTCTATAAAGTATATTTCTAAGTATAGAAAACGCAAGACCATTGAAGCATATGAAGCCCTTGCCTTTGCTCAGTTTTGTCTTGAGTGGAGTTTATGGTTGTGCTGCCTGCAATAAAGAAAGCGGGAATTAAAAGAAGCTCTAAATTCTACTTGCCAAGGAAACAAGGGTTTTTGAGGGAAAAGAAAAAAAGTTTAGATTCCAAGTCTGAAGTCATTTAACATGTCTTAAAGCTCGGCTTTTTCTTATTGTTCAATATTTCTCTTTGCTTGTAGCCTAAACCAAGTTATCATTTTGTGAGTTATTGCTCCCCGGAAGAATGTTTCTCTTGCACTTTCTGTGTCTAGACTGGACACTGTGAAGCGGCAGAGGCTACATTTCTCCACCTCTGGCTGAAGAGAGGAGTGACAATACCATTCCACCCCCACTGGATCCAGGGACTGGGGCTGCTTTCCTAAGGAGCAGCACAGGAGACTCAGCAGCAGGTGCCACAGCGGCTCGCCAAGCTCCGAGGAAGGCCCGGGCCGCCAGAGTTGCAAGAAGTTACCACTTAATTCCCAGGAATTCAGAAGGGTGTGATCCAGAATTTCCTGTCCATCTCTTTCCACAGAGCGTGTTTCCAGGCCCAAGAGAGTTCTTCCACACTCTTCTTTCTTACTTTTCAGACGGGCTGGGAGAGCTTAGCTTGTGACCACTCTGACACCTGCTGTGTGCAAGCCCTGGGCTAGGCGTGCATGTGTGCTCACTCAGTCATGTCCAGCTCTTTGAGATCCCATGGATGTCGCCCACCAGGCTCCTCTGTCTGTGGAATTCTCCAGACAAGAATCCTGAAGTGGGTTGCCGGTTTCTTTTCCAGGGGATCTTCAAACCCAGGGGACCGAACGTCTCCTGCATCGACAAGCAGATTTTTTTTTTTTTAACCATTGAGCCACCTGGGAAGCCCCCTGGGCCAGGTGCCAGCATAAAGTGCCCTTGGTTCATTTGCCCTGTGGTGAGTCCACTAGACCAGCAGATGCCTTCAATCCCACAGCGCAAGGGCTCCAAAGGCGCCTAGTACAGAGTACAAGAGAAACGGAAATCCCCGTGGGAATAGCTCTCACCCAGCCCTGGGGAGTCAGGAAGGCTTTGAGGGCCAGTGACGAGTGAGTTGAGTCACGAAGGACACTTGGGGGGTTGAAACGAGTGGAAGAATGAAGACAGACCAGGAAGCAGGAAATCCTGTGCTCGAGACCAGAACAAGAGAGAACACAGCCTTTCAGGCGACAAGACAAAGTCCTCCTGGCAGAATGGGAGGGCAGTGTGGAGGGAAAGCTGCTGAGATGGTGGGTGTCAGCTTAAGCCTCCTGTGCTTAATCTGGGGGACGTGGAACCCTGAAAGTATGATTAACTGGTTCTTTTACTGGTTGATTGCAGTTGTTTTTTGCCCATTTAGAATCACATGTGAAATAACTGCCAACTTCGAAAGGTTGTCTAGGAAATACTGGGAACACAATTCATCTAGGGATGGTGAGTCACTGTGAATGTTCAAAATGATGGCCCCACTCCTCGGTTTCTTGCAGATTATTACCATCTAACAGATAACGTTTATGTACCCTCTATGGAAGGTCAACTCAAGTAATCAAAGTTACAAAGGAAACCTTCTGTTAAAAACAAAATATTTTAACATCTCATTTTATTTATAAGGGAACAGAAGCTGGAAAGCTTTGCTTGAGCATAAACTAGCAAATGCTGTGACGCCCTTATGTTCCTTCAAGCTGACATATTATGAGAGCTTATGGAACCTTAGCTTCTAAAGGAAATGAAGCACAATTAGAATAATGAATATTGTCTTTTATTGTTTGGCTAGGATATAAAAGTGAAAGCAAAGACATGCTCAGCTACACTGGGCAGATGACATCACAAGAGTAACTGCTGATCAGTTGTGGTTGGAGGAATCTACATCTCCAAACACCATTGGAATCATGATGGAAATATAGGGCAAACTAGGACCACACTGGGCTGCCGTCTATGGGGTCTCACAGACTCGGACACAACCGAAGTGATGCAGCAGCAGCAGGACCACACTCGAACAGCTATCTTGTCAACTGACCATCAGACCTTGGGGAAGAAGAGTAACCGTTATCATGTGTGTAAGTCATTAACCAGATTCACCTGATGTGGCTTGTAATTCCTGGGAATAAGTTAAATTTAGATGTCAGAAAAAGCTGTGTTCCCTAGCCATTGGGGCCTCTCACAATATCCTATTGAATAAACACAAGTTTGACAGCTGTCCTTAAGTTCAAGAAAGATTGGAGTCAAGGGTCGTTAATAAATTAAGAGCAAGACAGTTAAGCACACAGTTACATAGTAACAACCAGAGTCAAAGCGTTTGCTCTCAAAATCCTCCACTGATATGTTATCCCACGCACAATCAATGGGGTGAAGACTTTCTCCAAGATAGCAATGAAAAAAGAATGCGGAAGTCTGTCTTGGAAATTTATATACACTGCTAAGTTACAATCAAACACCTGTTTCAAATGGCAAAGCCAATAGAGTATTGTAAAGTAAAATAAAGTTTAAAAAAAAATTTTTTTAAAAGAAAGCCGAAAAAAAAAAATCAGAGATGAGGAAATATCCGTGGTTTCTATTCTTGGCTGTCACACCTCCTGTGGTTGAAGAATGACAGTGAAGAGTCACCTGAGCAGCACCTTCCAGCCTCTCAAAGCACTAGCGTGAGTTTGGTGGGTTTGGACCAATGTTTCCGTGCACAGAGAATTACAGATTTCCCATCAGCCCCCTGCTGGCGTCCCAGACCCCAGCACATCTGAGCCAGCGGCCCAAGGTCCACACACCTTTACTCCCAAGCTCGCTCAACTACCATCTCCACCTGGCAAAATCTTAGCATTTCAAATCCACTTGAACTCTCCCTTTGAAGCGGAGCCTTCTCATTCTCCCGTAAGCTCCTCAGTGTCCTCTCGCCCCTGCTCAGATCAGAGCCCAGGCGTCTGGAAGGTATTTACCGTGTTGTCATCTGTGCAAATATTGGTTGCTGTGTCTCACTCCTTCAGGTTTATGGACTCCTGCAGGGATTTTGTTTACATGTGTATCCTCAGCCCCTCGCTGAGGGCTGAGCAAGGGGAAAATACACTTGTTTCTGAATGAGTAAACATCAGGGAAGGATCCCTGGAAGCATGGTTATTTCTCAAGGTGGATGCAAATAAGCTAATTAACTGGGCCGCAGGCGAAGCTGAGGCCGGGATATGAAGGCTGCCATGGGCGCTGTTTCTCCATCCCTTGTCCCTGTTCCCTTCTGAGCGTGGACTTCATTCTTGGACAAGTTCTCTGGCTGTGGCTGCAGGTGGGGGGATGTTGTGTTCTTACTGAGAAGCAAGAGATGCTGGTTCATCCTGGGCCAAGGAGGAGAAGAGGGAGGACAGTGTCTGAGCAGCTGCCTGAGCGGGGAATGAGGATTGTTTTTTTCCAGTCTGAACAAAGACATTTACATGAGATCATGCACTTGATGCATGTCAGTATGACCTCAGACCTTCAGGAATCATTTGAGATGTCTTCTTCAACAATTCCCCCTACGCTTTTTTTTTTTTTCTTAAAATAATACATAGTCAATTATGACTGAGTAGTATCACAATTGATTAAACCCTGGTCAAGACACCTTGATGAATCCAGGCATAGAGGGGAGGATAATCATTATGATATTTGTAACTTTTGTCTTGAAGTTCAACTTCTTGAAGGTATGTGGCATTAAAATGTTTTAAATTGTTTATGTCTAACGTTACAGGAAACTGTAGGCAGTACTCATGGATTTATTTATGTGTGTATTTCAAATAGACTGAAATGGTTCCTTTGGAGTGAACTAAAGTTACCATTATAGAGATTCACATGAAGGAGTGTCTAGAACACTGTCTAGTGTCTAGAACAAGGATCAGCCTGCTGAATTAGTAGGAATTTAAGACAGTTTTATATCGTAGAATCATAATCACTTTATCTTCTACCCTGGGAAGCCAGAAGTGTTTTAAATTTGGAAAATTTTAGATATCAGAATATTATGCAATTCATACATGTTAACTCTGAAATGAATGTGTATACCTTGTCATGTTTCTTTTTAAATATTAATTTTGCAGTGAGATACATGAATAGTCACACTGGGTTGGATAAATATAGACTAGAAATAATGTCTTGCCAGTTCATGTCAGGTTTTGCCATAATAAAGTCTAATGCCAAATTTAAAGAAAATTAAAAATTTTTAAGAGCCATTGAAATTTTAGAAATTTCATTTTTATTGTATACATTGGAGTAGGTATCCGACCTGGTTTATACTTCTAACTTGGGTAATAAATTTTTTAAATACTTGTGGAATATTACGATAGCTGTATTGAAATTAAAATGGCAGTGCTCTTGGGCCTGATGCAGTGTGTGCTTGTTGAATTTGCATTTTTTAAAAAATATTTTTAATTGGAAGAAAATTGCTTTACAATACTGTGTTGGTTTCTGCTGCACCACAACACAAATCAGTTATAATTTGAGTCAGTTTTAATGAGATGAACCTAGAGCATGTGATAGAGTGAAGAAAGAAAAAAGCAAATATAGTATATTATTGCATATATGTGGAATCTAGAAAAATGATACTCATGAACCCATTTGCAGAGAAGGAATGGAGACACTGACTTCACATTTAAGGCTTTCTCATGACAGCATGGCATGCCTCACGTGTGCCTGTGCACACATGCCTGCTTGTATATACGCATCTCATCTGTTTGTTTTTACCAAAGGACACGCTGCCTTGGCGGAGGCAGAACGCCTCCATCATGGCTTTGGCAGGGGCTGACCTTCTCAGCAGAGCTCTGACACGTTTTTGCTTTTTGTGGGAGTCTATTGATTTTCTCTTCTCCTGATAAACTTCATGCATCATCTAGAGGTTTTGTTAACACCTTAAATTAAGAGAAAACAAACTTATCATTGAACACGATCCCTCATTAACTTTCAAGAGTTTATTTGTTTATTAGGTGTCACCTAACCTTACAACTGGCACCATTAAATTAGTAAAATCTACAGGTCTTATCCACTCTAACGAGTGGCAGTTATTTTATATCCAAGCCTATATAATTACTTCCTGGGTTTACATAATACACAGCGAGTCAGTCTCACCAAAAAAGGCACAGGTGCCCAGGTCCTGGGCTGACGCCTCTGCCTTTCTCGTGTGGGCCAGCGTGTGGTCATTAGGCTGTGTCTATCATGTCTTAGCTTAGAGAAAATTAAAGCTATAGTATTAACGTCAGTCATGAGGTTTTTAAATGGATAATGAGACTTAAAACTAGCAGTTGCTTCTTACAAAAGAAGCTGAAAATCACCCCAGGAGGCGCTGTTGGAGCCAGCAGGCTGAGAAGCAAGAGATCAGGGATGATGTTTGTTTATTGTTGGCTATGGACGGAGCTTCTAGGCCTGTGAGAGACATTTAGGTTAATTCTAAGCGACGCCTTGTCTGTCAAAACTTGGTCACTGTGAGGACCTCTTTGATGCAGATGCTTATTACTAGTTTTCTAAATGAAAATGCCCGTGTCCTCAATTCCTCGTTGTCGAAAATTTGGGAGGTCATCTTTTGACAGGTTTATCTGAGCTTGAACACAGTGAACAGGCAGAGTAATTATTTTTGTACCTTTATTTAGTACATTTTCCAGAGCCGCATCTGAAGGCATCATTTTTTCTTTTCTGGAGGCTAATTACACGCGTCAGCACTAACGCGGAGGCAGTGTTGAGGACTTGGGACCTGGCCGGCTGACTCTGCCTCCTGACGGTGCTCCCGCGGCCATCGGTGGTGTTGAGGTCCGCTTGCCTTCCTGCTTCTGCTGGCACGTGGGCTGGCCAGGTGAACCCTAGCTCCCAGACCCCTGTCCCTGCTTCCGGCAGACTTCCCCCAAGCCCAAGCACAGCCTGGGGGGAGACAGGCGGGTGGAGAGAGGGCAGAGCTGGGAGGCGTCTCCCTTCATCCCCGGGAAGCGCCGCTCGCAGGGGCTGTGTCTCAGGCATCCTCCTCGCCCCCTCCAGGCAGCCCAGCCCCTGTATCTCCCCACCCGCCCCCGCTGTTGGAGCACTGCCCTAACGCTGCTAATGTCAAGGAGCTTTCTACCCCAGCTTAGCTCTCTGGGGAGTTTCCACCATGTTTGCAACTAGACCTCAGCTTTAAATTCGCTCTGCTGAAATACCTGGTGTGGGTCCTGCTCCCCTAACTTGATCCTGACCTGTGCACATGGCAGGTTACTCGTTTCATTAATCGTTCACTACACAGCGTAGAGCTACTGCAACCTTCTAGGGGAAATCGTGTGTCCCTTTTATCAAGAGAAAGGTCTGTTGCCTTTGGACATAGTAACTAAGAAGGAGATGGAGACTAACAAGGGATTTAACTCTTTGTAATTGTTAAGCAATATCTATTAAAATTGTTAGCTTTAGGAAGTTCGCTAAAAGTTATTTGAAGGTTCATGAGGGAAAAAGTTAGGTCTCCCTCCTAGTTTCTCAGGTTTGTGAAACTGAATCAAGTTTCAGACAAATAGTGCTTCCAGGTGGTTAGTTATAAGCCATTCTCATAGTAATTGGGGAGATATTAATTTGGGTTTGGAGTTGAAACTTCAGATTCTGTGCATTTTTATAAATTGAGTTCTTGGTTTTAACCTAATTCAGATTTTGCTGGTTTATTTATTTGTTTCATTTATTTTTCATTTTCCTGCTTGTCGGTTAGAGACACTGGTAATGTCTTGAGTTGGGTGGCAAACTGGAATGAGACGGAAGAGGTAGCTTCTAACAGTTGAACTGTTCATAAGGTCTTTCTCTTGGTGTATCGTTGCTTCTTGTGGGTCTCATTCAGTCAGAGGGCTTTGCCTCTAGGATCAGACAGTAAAGGATGGGTGGATACTGATAAAAGGTGAGAACTCAGTGAGAATGGAAGGAAAGGATCAGAGCCTCATCCACATTAAGGGCAGAAAGGTGGATTCATGTCGATGTATGGCAAAGCCAATAGAGTATTGTAAAGTAAAATAAAGTATTAAAAATATATATATAACTGTTGGATTTTGAATTTTGTATTTAGTATTATTAAGGTGAAAAGCCCCTTATTAATACTTAAAACATTTAACAGGGCCACATTATAAATCCAAGCACATTTTTTTAAGTTCTTATTCTGGGATTATTTTTGTCATCCTTTATATAGTTTACACTGTCTTTTGGGAGGAAAAAACAACAACAACAACCAGGCCAGCTACTGTCAGATTTTGGTTCCTTTGCTAATTAGGGCTTCCGAGAATTGAGTATATGGATCCAAGTAAGCCAGCCAGTAGGAGCTACAGCTCCTGGTTAGGTGGGAGAATCCATTTAATTTAACACGATTTGCTATGTTTAGCTTTCTTTCTTGTTTTTTTCCTAGCTGGTTTACCTGTGAGCTGGCATTTGTGAAAGATGGATAGGTCCTTTTGAGATTCTTTATTTACCCACAGTTGTTTGTATGCTCAGTCGCTAAGTCGTATCCAACTCTACAACCCCGTGGACTATAGCCCACCTGTCTCCTCTGTCCATGTGATTTCCCAGGCAAGAATATCGGAGTGGGTTGCAATTTCCTCCTCCAGGACATCTTCCTGACCCAGGGATCTAACCCGCATCTCTTTCCTCTCCTGCCTTGGTGGGCCGATTCTTTACCCCCGTGCCACCTGGGAAGTCCCACAGTTAAGGATCGTATATTTCCTTCACTAGAATTGGCAGATGTCCCCCGCCACTGCCCTGAGCCAGTGAACAGGAATGTTTCTCTGATGCACCCACAGGGGACTGTACCCCGGGCAACATAGAAGAAACTTGGCTTGGCCAACCCACAGTCACTGAAACTGGAGTCCGGCCACCTCAAGCAGGCAGGCTGTGGGGCGTAACTACTATCCACCTGGTCCAGACTGAGCTGTGTTCTGGGTCCCGCAGGGATCAGACGGTGACCAGATCTCACAGTGGCCTCGCTGTTCAGACCACAGTGCGTGGACTCTGGCTAGGATGCTTTTCTGACATTGGCATCTTTGATATTTTAATCTGAAAAATCAAGAGAAAAGAAAAATCCCCGAAAAGCAGAATTACTCCAAAAGCATCATGTAGTCATCCTGTGAGAGGACAGCCCTACATGAGCAAGCTGAAACACCCAGGTAAAACTTTTCAACACGGTTCTCGCTTCTGTTTTGTTCTGCTCTTTTCCTTGTGTGTGTTGAATGCAGCCTGAAAATATCAGAAGGATATTGAAAATGCTAATCCATTGATTGTGTAGGATGGGAAATGACCAGACTTTTCTGCTGATTAGTCTGTGGGAAAGGGATTATTACTATTGGAAGACATTTCTCCAAGTTTCTGCATGTCTTCTGAGGAAGTTCTAACTACCTTTTTTTTCTACACTATATTTTCACGGATTTTGTAGAGCAAATGACCTGGAAAATGGTAGTCTAGTCTCTCTCTCTCTAAAGTAAAACGTGGACCTGCTTGCTGTTCAGTATGATAAAGACAGCGTCTCCCTTCACAACAAAGGAAAGATCGGCTTACAGATCCTCCTAAAAGATCTATGTGTCCTAAGCTCAGGGTCCCCAGCTGTGTTGCAGAAACCCAATATGCATAGCATGTAGCTTGGCCTGGACACTTTGTCTCCTGGGGAACTGGGATGCAGAGGAACTGACAGAATCATGACGCCTGTGCTTCATTCTGCCGGGGCTCCGACCCAGGAGTGTTGTGTCTCCTTGCCGCATCCGTGAGACAGTGGCAGGCTAACCTGTTAGCTTGCAAGGTGGGTGAAATCTTGGATGCCCCACCGGTTAGCTTCTCTGGCACTGGAGCAGAGCCTCCTCCCATAAAAATTGGCAGAGAAAGCTATACACAGTTGTTAATCTATATTTTAATTCTGTCATGCTATATGAATTTCTGGTGTTTTCTGAAATTTGTTACTTATTAAACCATTGGTTCCAAATCGGAAAAGGAGTACGTCAAGGCTGTGTATTGTCACCCTGCTTATTTAACTTCTATGCAGAGTATATCATGAGAAACGCTGGGCTGGATGAAGCACAAGCTGGAATCAAGATTGCCAGGAGAAATATCAATAACCTCAGATATGCAGATGACACCACCCTTATGGCAGAAAGTGAAGAGGAACTAAAAAGCCTCTTGATGAAAGTGAAAGAGGAGAGTGAAAAAGTTGGCTTAAAGCTCAACATTCAGAAAACGANTCAAGATTGCCAGGAGAAATATCAATAACCTCAGATATGCAGATGACACCACCCTTATGGCAGAAAGTGAAGAGGAACTAAAAAGCCTCTTGATGAAAGTGAAAGATGAGAGTAAAAAAGTTGGCTTAAAGATCAATAGTCAGAAAACTAAAATCATGGCATCTGGGCCCATCACTTCATGGGAAATAGATGGAGAAACAGTGGAAACGGTGTCAGACTTTATTTTGAGGGGCTCCAAATTACTGCAGATGGTGATTGCAACCATGAAATTAAAAGATACTTACTCCTTGGAAGAAAAGTTATGACCAACCTAGATAGCATATTAAAAATCAGACATTACTTTGCCAACAAAAGTCCATCTAGTCAATGCTATGGTTTTTCCAGTAGTCATGTATGGATGTAAGAGTTGGACTGTGAAGAAAGCTGAGCATCAAAGAATTGATGCTTTTGAACTGTGGTGTTGGAGAAGACTCTTGAGAGTCCATCCTAAAGGAGATCAGTCCTGGGTATTCTTTGAAAGGAATGATGCTAAAGCTGAAACTCCAATACTTTGGCCACCTCATGTGAAGAGTTGACTCATTGGAAAAGACTCTGATGCTGGGAGGGATTGGGGGCAGGAGGAGAAGGGGATGACAGAGGATGAGATGGAGGGATAGCATCACCGACTCGATGGACATGAGTTTGAGTGAACTCCGGGAGTTGGTGATGGACGGGGAGGCCTGGTGTGCTGCGATTCATGGGGTTGCAAAGAGTCTGACACTACCGAGCGACTGAACTGAAATGAATTGAAATGTTAGACAGACAAATGATCATTTGAATATGATGGTAGAATAAAAACACTTTTAGATCCGTTAAAGAGAAAATTGCTCAGTCATGTCTTTTTGTGACCCCATGGACTATACAGTCCCTGGAATTCTCTAGGCCAGAATACTGGAGTGGGTAGCCTTTCCCATCTGCAGGGGATCTTCCTGACCCAGGAATTGAACCGGGGTCTCCAGCATTGCAGGCGGATTTTTTACCAACTGAGCTATCAGAAAAACCCCCGTTTTAGATAGGCAAGCTATAAAAAGACTTGACTTTCAGAGTTTATCTGTTCAAGAAACTACTGCAGGATATGTTTCATCAAAAGGAGGGATGAAGAAGATGTAGGATCCAGAAATAAGAAATTCAACACAGGCAGAGGAGGTGAAGAAGGGTCCTGAGGGCAACCCTCAGGGCCTAGGGAACAAATAGTAAAGATTAGAATGATGCCTCTGAGAGAAACTGGAACTGGTGCACTATTTAATGTGTTAAACCACATTGAAAAGATTTTGAAAGTTTTCTTAGAGAGCTTAGAGATGAACTGATGAGAGACACATTCCAGATGCACAAGCTGGATTTAGAAAAGGCAGAGAGGAACCAGAGATCACATTGCCAACATCAAAGAAAAAGCAAAGGAATTGCAGAAAAACATCTACTTCTGCTTCACTGACAACACTAAGGCTTTTGACTGTGTGGATCACAACAAACTATGGACAATTCTTAAAGAGATGGAAATACCAGACCACCTTACCCGCTTCCTGAGAAACCTGTATGCAGGCCAAGAAGCAATAGTTAGAACCGGACATGGAACAACAGACTGGTTCAAAATTGGGAAAGGAGTACAACAAGGCTGTATATTGTCACCCTGCTTATTTAACTTCTACACAGAATACATCATGTGAAATGCCAGGCTAGATAAATCACAAGCTGGATTCAAGATTGCCAGGAGAAATATCAAAAACCTCAGGTATGGAGATAATACCGCTCTAATGGCAGAAAGTGAAGAGGAACTAAAGAGCCTCTTGATGAGGGTGAAAGAGGACAGTGAAAAAGTTGGCTTCAAACTCGACCTTAAAAAAACAAAGATCATGGCATCTGGTCCCATCACTTCGTGGCAAATAAATGGGAGAAAAGTGAAACAGTGACAGATGTTTTATTTTCTTGGGGTGATTGACTCCTTTTTCTGCCTGGAAACCTCAGTGGAAGTTGGTTAACTCCTTACATGCCACCACTCATTTCGGGGAAAAGGCCCTGCAAAGATTACTAGAAAGGTCCTTAAGAGGACCAGGCCTCCAAACAACTATAAAGCAAATGGTCTCCTCTTGNTCATGATATACTCTGCATAGAAGTTAAATAAGCAGGGTGACAATACACAGCCTTGACGTACTCCTTTTCCGATTTGGAACCAATGGTTTAATAAGTAACAAATTTCAGAAAACACCAGAAATTCATATAGCATGACAGAATTAAAATATAGATTAACAACTGTGTATAGCTTTCTCTGCCAATTTTTATGGGAGGAGGCTCTGCTCCAGTGCCAGAGAAGCTAACCGGTGGGGCATCCAAGATTTCACCCACCTTGCAAGCTAACAGGTTAGCCTGCCACTGTCTCACGGATGCGGCAAGGAGACACAACACTCCTGGGTCGGAGCCCCGGCAGAATGAAGCACAGGCGTCATGATTCTGTCAGTTCCTCTGCATCCCAGTTCCCCAGGAGACAAAGTGTCCAGGCCAAGCTACATGCTATGCATATTGGGTTTCTGCAACACAGCTGGGGACCCTGAGCTTAGGACACATAGATCTTTTAGGAGGATCTGTAAGCCGATCTTTCCTTTGTTGTGAAGGGAGACGCTGTCTTTATCATACTGAACAGCAAGCAGGTCCACGTTTTACTTTAGAGAGAGAGAGACTAGACTACCATTTTCCAGGTCATTTGCTCTACAAAATCCGTGAAAATATAGTGTAGAAAAAAAAGGTAGTTAGAACTTCCTCAGAAGACATGCAGAAACTTGGAGAAATGTCTTCCAATAGTAATAATCCCTTTCCCACAGACTAATCAGCAGAAAAGTCTGGTCATTTCCCATCCTACACAATCAATGGATTAGCATTTTCAATATCCTTCTGATATTTTCAGGCTGCATTCAACACACACAAGGAAAAGAGCAGAACAAAACAGAAGCGAGAACCGTGTTGAAAAGTTTTACCTGGGTGTTTCAGCTTGCTCATGTAGGGCTGTCCTCTCACAGGATGACTACATGATGCTTTTGGAGTAATTCTGCTTTTCGGGGATTTTTCTTTTCTCTTGATTTTTCAGATTAAAATATCAAAGATGCCAATGTCAGAAAAGCATCCTAGCCAGAGTCCACGCACTGTGGTCTGAACAGCGAGGCCACTGTGAGATCTGGTCACCGTCTGATCCCTGCGGGACCCAGAACACAGCTCAGTCTGGACCAGGTGGATAGTAGTTACGCCCCACAGCCTGCCTGCTTGAGGTGGCCGGACTCCAGTTTCAGTGACTGTGGGTTGGCCAAGCCAAGTTTCTTCTATGTTGCCCGGGGTACAGTCCCCTGTGGGTGCATCAGAGAAACATTCCTGTTCACTGGCTCAGGGCAGTGGCGGGGGACATCTGCCAATTCTAGTGAAGGAAATATACGATCCTTAACTGTGGGACTTCCCAGGTGGCACGGGGGTAAAGAATCGGCCCACCAAGGCAGGAGAGGAAAGAGATGCGGGTTAGATCCCTGGGTCAGGAAGATGTCCTGGAGGAGGAAATTGCAACCCACTCCGATATTCTTGCCTGGGAAATCACATGGACAGAGGAGACAGGTGGGCTATAGTCCACGGGGTTGTAGAGTTGGATACGACTTAGCGACTGAGCATACAAACAACTGTGGGTAAATAAAGAATCTCAAAAGGACCTATCCATCTTTCACAAATGCCAGCTCACAGGTAAACCAGCTAGGAAAAAAACAAGAAAGAAAGCTAAACATAGCAAATCGTGTTAAATTAAATGGATTCTCCCACCTAACCAGGAGCTGTAGCTCCTACTGGCTGGCTTACTTGGATCCATATACTCAATTCTCGGAAGCCCTAATTAGCAAAGGAACCAAAATCTGACAGTAGCTGGCCTGGTTGTTGTTGTTGTTTTTTCCTCCCAAAAGACAGTGTAAACTATATAAAGGATGACAAAAATAATCCCAGAATAAGAACTTAAAAAAATGTGCTTGGATTTATAATGTGGCCCTGTTAAATGTTTTAAGTATTAATAAGGGGCTTTTCACCTTAATAATACTAAATACAAAATTCAAAATCCAACAGTTATATATATATTTTTAATACTTTATTTTACTTTACAATACTCTATTGGCTTTGCCATACATCGACATGAATCCACCTTTCTGCCCTTAATGTGGATGAGGCTCTGATCCTTTCCTTCCATTCTCACTGAGTTCTCACCTTTTATCAGTATCCACCCATCCTTTACTGTCTGATCCTAGAGGCAAAGCCCTCTGACTGAATGAGACCCACAAGAAGCAACGATACACCAAGAGAAAGACCTTATGAACAGTTCAACTGTTAGAAGCTACCTCTTCCGTCTCATTCCAGTTTGCCACCCAACTCAAGACATTACCAGTGTCTCTAACCGACAAGCAGGAAAATGAAAAATAAATGAAACAAATAAATAAACCAGCAAAATCTGAATTAGGTTAAAACCAAGAACTCAATTTATAAAAATGCACAGAATCTGAAGTTTCAACTCCAAACCCAAATTAATATCTCCCCAATTACTATGAGAATGGCTTATAACTAACCACCTGGAAGCACTATTTGTCTGAAACTTGATTCAGTTTCACAAACCTGAGAAACTAGGAGGGAGACCTAACTTTTTCCCTCATGAACCTTCAAATAACTTTTAGCGAACTTCCTAAAGCTAACAATTTTAATAGATATTGCTTAACAATTACAAAGAGTTAAATCCCTTGTTAGTCTCCATCTCCTTCTTAGTTACTATGTCCAAAGGCAACAGACCTTTCTCTTGATA
>SJYV01028582.1:0-21310 GCA_006410875.1 Neotragus pygmaeus | reverse complement strand
CTAAACGGCAACTGTGGCGTTTCCTTTCCCTTTAAAAATAAGGCTTCACCAAACCAGTTCTGAGAAGACTGTTTTCTGAATACATAGACGCAGAGACAGATTAATTCATCAAAACAGGAAGGGCCTTAACGCTACTCTCAGTGTAAGTAACGCTGCATTCAAACCTCTTACTAAGTCTCACTTGAGCAATTACCCAAGTATTTCTCATTAACACTCATTTCTCAGCAAAGATTTTAATAGCTGATGGCTTTTGTAAGGCTCTGTATTAATAAGGCTTCCTTAAGTTTTCAAAATATATTACAGTACATTTACTGGAATAACATAAAAGTATTATCATATATCACTAGACCTAAACAATATGCATCTAAATAAATCAGCTAAGTCCATTTGGATAGAGCAGTGGTAGATTCTGCTTTCTTGACTCTCTTTTATTCAAATAAAAACCCTGCTATGCTCCTGGAAGAGGTTTCACTGTATTTTCTTGAGAAAGGTGAAATGACGCTTCTGTGTCTTCTCCTAAGTTTTAGGACCAAGCTGGGTATAATTTAAGCAGGGAAGAAATGGTCTGCATTTTAAATTCTGACATTGGGATTGGAGGCAAGAAAGATGTGGTGTTGCCTGGGCGCTCGGTCTGCTGTACACCCACCCCTGCAAGAAACACAGGGTGGCCCCTGGAGAAGACATCTGGACCAATGCAAGGAGCAGGGCCCGCTGAGGGCAGAGCCACACAGACTCCCGGGGTGAAGTGCATCTGGTGAAGTCCAGGGGCAACAGCACAAACTGAACTGGATGGAGCAAAGAGGTTATTTCAAAAAGATAGCATCTACGGAATGATCTTGATCTCCAGCGTGAGTGAGGTGCATGCTGACCGTAATTCCAGCAATGAGCTAGGCAGCTACTGTGATAAAAACAGAAAGATATTCAAGAAAGGCACGAATATATCCAGACAGAACCCTGAAGATCTAGATAAGGCGGAAAAGGTTAACCACTTAGACATTCAGGAAAATACGGGGGAAAGTTTCACATCTGGTAAATTTAGGAGGTATTATATGAGGAACTGGGCTTCCAGGCAGCGCTAGCCATGAAGAACCTGCCTGCCAATGCAAGAGAGGCAGGTTCGATCCCTGGGTCAGGAAGATTCCTTGGAGAAGCGCATGGCAACCCATTCTAGTATTCTTGCCTGGAAAATTCCATGGACAGAGGAGCCAAAAGGGCTATAGTCCATGGGGTTCTAAAGAGTTAGACACAACTGAAGAAACAGCATGTATGCGTGCATATAAGGAATTATATTTTCTTAGCAGGAAGAAAAACTGAACCACAAAATGGAGATCTGTTTTTGTTTATTCCCAGGAAGAAAGCACAGGGCAGACACAAAGCCCTGAGGAAGCAGGGACCCCGCGACTGCTTGGTTCCAGGCCCCCAGGGCTTAGCCGGGCACCCAGCGCTTCCGCACCAGCTCTGTGCCGGATGGAGGGAGTCTCACAAGAATGCGCCTCTGGGATTCAAGGGAACGGGAAACAAGGGGAAATGTCTATCAAGGGCGTCAAGGTACAGCTGGTATCACAGAAACCAGTGTTAGCGGAAAGGAGCAATTGGCAGGAACACTGTCTGAAGAACCACTGTGGCAAGAGTTCAGTGTATGGCCTCGCTTTGGGGTCTCACTAAAATACACATGAGCCCTGCGGCCACCCGATGCGGAGAACGAAGCCTGGGTGACATCTCTCAGGAAGAAAGCTTACAGGAGCCAACTGATATGCTGGAGATACCTTCCGGAGGGAAGGATAAGGAGAAAATAAACTGGAAAACGAAGTTAGGAGAAGAGGAGGGCAAGGTCAGGACAGGTTTGGTAGTTGTCATGCTTTAACGGCATGCTGTTAATTAAGCAATTTATTGTATCTGTTTTACATTTTATTAGGTATTGATTTTTTAAAAACCATCCTCAAGTCGTGAAGTCTTGTTTAAACTTGGGAGCGGGGTTGGTAATGTTTAATTTTTTTTGTGATTATCAGGAGTAAGGTACTTAAAAAGAAGATGGGATGGAGATTAATCACTGAGGATGAAACAAGTTCTATTATAAAGCTCAGTTCCTTGAATTAATATTCATTTTAATCATTTAATCATCATTAAACAGAGGTATCTTTGTGTACTGCCAGTCAATGGTACTCAGATTTTTGAAAATGTTTTAATAGCTTGGGAATGAAGAGCATCATGTGCGAAATGAACACAAATGAAAATGGGATAATATAGAGCATGAAGTTCATACGAGGCTGCTTCTGCCTTAAACCCTATGCCCTGTTGTCTGAATGCTTTGTGTAAATTAACAGTATGAGCAGAGGTCTCCACCGCTCTGCCCTGAATCCTTCCAGGCCCATCACTTAGCTTTAAAGGCACCTCCTTCTCCCCAAACACCCACACCTCCCTGCCTGAATACCTGGCCCTTCCTCAGCATCGCCATGCCTCGGCTCAGGTGGGTCTGCCTCTGTGAAGCCAGCCCGCAACCTCACTCCCAGGTTCCCCCACGACTGCAGTTGCTTATTTACTTGTGTCTGCCTTAGACGGAAAGCTGTTTGAGAGCAGACCCCACCTCCTTCTGGGCGGCCAGCTGTGTGCTCAGTAGACCCTGCGTGCCGGCAGCTGGCCCATCATCAGCAAGCAATAAACACTCTGGCACGAGGAGGCCTTGGTGGGCAGGTCAGCAGGGAGCCTCCCCCAGCAAAAGTGGATCATGCAATGGACATCAAGACCCTGTAGCATCTACACTTACCTGCCAGAAAGAAATGTGGCTGTCCGTGTTTGAGTAGGTGGCAAGATACCGTCCATCCGGGGCAAAGGCCACTGCAGTGATTGGTCCCTTGTGTCCATGGATTGTCTGAAATAAAATTACGAGTTGTTCACTGTACGCACTGCACAGAACTATTGCACCTAAACATGCAAATACATTCAAAGTTGAACAAGTCATGCCATTGACACTAGAAACTGCTATGTTCTTTACTTATAAACTTGTTGTTCAGTCGCTAAGTCATGTCCGGCTCTTTGTGACCTTGTGAAGGGCAGCAGGCTATGCTTCCCTGTCCTTCACTATCTCCCTGAGTTTGCTCAAACTTATGTCCACTGAGTCAAACTTAGCTTAGAAAAAGAGGAAAAGCAGCTGAAGTTCTCTCATTGATTCATCCAGGGGCTTTGACCTTGTTCTGGGGCGTCCACCTGCTTCCTACTTGGGAGGATATAGCATGAGTTCAAAGGAAGACCAGATATTAACAGGCAAACCAATGTGTTCATCCACTTATGTCTATTTGAGGGAAGAATTTTACAATTAACTAGGAAAGTTAAAAAAACTGATCACCAAATCTATCCAGGAGCTTCATCTGTAGTGAAAAACAATCAAAGCTCTGTCACATAGCATCTCTGCTCTGGAAGGAGTCAAAACCAATCATTTCAACCCTTTAATAATTATACATTTTTCACATTTTATGCTTCATTTCCCAATTATACTATGTTTAAATGCATATGGCCACAATTAGTACACATCCATGCACGCATGTGTTGGAGGTTTGAACACATATAAATCAAATGCCATTAAAAACAAGTTAACAGGGATCATTTTGAGTCTCTGCCAAATAGCTATCATTGATTTAATCACGAATTTAAAAAAAAAAAGAATGATGTGGTATTTTAGACTCAGTCTCTGAGTAAAGGTCTTTACTAACAGAAAATTACACTCATGTCTAATGATATTAATAGTTACTGAAAATACTGGGATACTAAACAAATTAGCATAATATTGTATTAATGTATCTGCACAAACTATTAAAGACTGTATCTTCACTACATGAACCAATATTCAGACTGGTTACAGCTGGAGGCTGATCACCTTTCTTGGTCTAGAAAGGATGGGGAAATATGTTCCCTTAAACTAAGGCAAACCAGGAAGGTTTGTTTCCACTTGCATCTTGAGTCTCGGTGGGAGCAAGTTCACTGGGCAATTCAGCGGCCCCCTCCCGCCCTGTCTTCCACACCCAGACTGTAAATTTCAGGAGGACTCTCCTCAGAGTTCACATTTGAGTGATTACAACGAGGAAGGGAGAAAGAGGACGGGGATGGGGGGACAAGCGTGTCCCTCTGTGCTTTCAGCTTTCACTCTTTCCTGTTGTTAGACAAGGTGCTGTGGGGATCCAAAATGATGCCTGCTTTCCACACTCAGGAAAAAAATGTTGCACCGGTAGCACTTGGTTTTGAGCCAGCAGAGGACACTCTCTGAGTCAGACTGCCTGCCCTGTGTTTGGGCTCCACTGCTCACTGTGGGCCCTGGGGCAAGTTATTTATGCTCCTTAACCTTGAGCGCATCCACGCCAGCAAAGCAGAGACAGTGACGATGATGGTGGTGGCGACAAGGGCTGACGGTTCCTATCTTGAAGAGCTTTGTGAAGATTAAACGAGTTCACACATGCACAGCCCTCTGCACGATGCATTAGTCAGTTCAGTCACTCAGTTGTGTCTGACTCTCTGTGACCCCATGAACCGCAGCACGCCAGGCCTCCCTGTTCAGCACCAACTCCCAGAGTTCACTCAGACTCACGTCCATCGAGTCAGTGATGCCATCCAGCCATCTCATCCTCTGTCGTCCCCTTCTCCTTTTCCAATCAGTCAACTCTTCCCATGAGGTGGCCAAAGTATTGGAGTTTCAGCTTCAGCATCATTCCTTCCAAAAAACACCCAGGACTGATCTCCTTTAGAATGGACAGGTTGGATCTCCTTGCAGTCCAAGGGACTCTCAAGAGTCTTCTCTAACACCACAGTTCAAAAGCATCAATTCTTCAGCACTCAGCTTTCTTCACAGTCCAACTCTCATATCCATACATGACCACAGGAAAAACCACAGCCTTGACTAGACGGACCTTTGTTGGCAAAGTAATACATGGCACGTAACAGTTCAATGAATACTCTTAATATTTGTGCTGCTCCATCTTTTTAAAGATGACCAGATGTATATACTTGAAAGTTGCTGAGAGAGTAGATCTTAAATGTTCCTGCCATAGAAAAGGAATGGTGCCTGCGTGATGGGAGGGAGGTATTAGATAACACCAGGGGGGTAGCCATATTGCAGTACAGAAGTGTATTGGATCATCATGTTGTACACCTTAACCTCACAGGGTACATGTCAATTATATCTCAGCAATGCCAAAAAGAGACTAGACAAATGTAAGCAATCCCGTAAATCAATTACTTGGGTACTCCATTTAATGAAAAAAAAAAAAAAAAAAAAAGCCCTAATCATATATGAAACTAGATTTTAGATATATTGAGTTTGGCCTGCAAAATGATTGTAAAATGTATTTTCTGAGCCTATACTCTACTTCATCAAACGTCATTTAAAATCAAGATTTCCAGCCTCTCTTGAAACAGCCCAGATTGCCTCCACTCCGGCCACCCTGGGCCCGTGTTTGCCCCTGATATCCTGGGCCAGGCTGAGCTGAGGGGGCCCTGTGGCCCTGTTGGCATTCGCTCTGATGTCACCAGTCCCAGCCCTGACTGTACCCACGCGGGTCTGGGTACACAACACCCACGGCCTGGCCCCCTTATTTCCTGCCTGGTCCCTCACGGCATGTAATGCCACCTTCCTATTAAAAATACTTGATTCAACATAGCTTCTTCGATGCTCTGGGGTCCTGGTATGCATCTAAAGTGTGAGCACACTGAAAGCTCAGATAAAAGCTTGCCCTGCTGGCAAATCCTCCCCTCCCCAAAAGCCCAACTCCGTGTAGAGGTGGATTCACCCCTCCTCCGGGAGTCTGGGCCCCTAAATCTCAACACAGAATGTTAAGCCTGCCTCATTCCCATGAGCACCTTCCTTAACCAGCAACCATCATGTGCTCCAGAGGATGTGCCAGCCCGGCAGCCTCCTTCACGCGCGCTGCTGTGAGGCTGGCTAAGACAGCTCTGCAGAAAGCCAGACATGTGGGCTCCTCCTGTTTCACATCGTATCTTCATGTGTGTGTTGAGTTGCTCAGTCATGTCTGACTCTGTGACCCTTTGGACTGTAGGCCGCCAGGCTCCTCTGTCCACGGGGTTTCCCAGGCAAGAACACTGGAGTGGGTGGCCATTTCCTTCTCCAGGGGATCTTCCTGACCCAGGGATCGAATCCGTGTCTCCTGTGTCTCCTGCACTGCAGGCGGATTCTTTACCACTAAGACCTCTGGGGAAGCCTATTATATCTTCATCCTTTATAGTATTTAAAATATCTACTTGAATACGTTTATGTCAGTTGAAGATACCCTTCATTATGTTATCTAGTATCTCTAACAGAAGATCCTATGAATTAAATTCATCTTGGAATAGTCTGCTAGGAAAATATTTACCTTTTCAGATAAAATTTGTTTTCTTTTATCATGCAAAGATAAGTACATAATCTCACATGTATCTGCTTTCCTGCCATGAAACTCAGAACTAAATTTGTGCTCATTCTAGCTGTCCAGTAATAAATACTTTCCTCCTCATTTCACTAATCACAGTCCTGTTTTCCTTTATTGTTGTTCTTGTCAAGGTTAGGTGCTAAGCTTAACGGGTTAGTTTCTTTAAAGTCTGTTTTGAACAAAGGTGGACTACATTTTAGATCAGAGCACATCAACACACACACACCCCCACCCAGATCCGGCTAGGTGCTGCTCAGGTGCGTGCGCGCACACACATACACACACCCCGATCCTGCTAGGTGCCCTAAAGGCTGTCTTTCAAAGAAACATAGAGAAAAACCACTGGGTACTGATGGCAGCATCGGCGGATGGACAGACCTGCAGTTGTATAAGAAAGCACGTACCGCTCACGGTAGCTCAGGGAAGCGCACTGGTTTTAAATGGTCTGGTGCATCTGTGAGTTCATCACAATCTCAGCCTGAGAGACCGCCAGCCCCCAGTGCAATGGAAATGCTAACATTGTCTTTTGCTGGGGGTCTCTGAACCTCTCCCGGACCGGTGCGGGCGCCCCCTGAGCTGCCTTCAGCCTCTGCTGTCTCTTGCTGGGGGTCTCTGGACCTCTCCCGGGCCGGTGCGGGCGCCCCTTGAGCTGACTTCAGCCTCCGATGTCTCTTGCTGGGGGTCTCTGGACCTCTCCCGGGCCGGTGTGGGCACCCCCTGAGCTGACTTCAGCCTCCGACGTCTCTTGCTAGGGGTCTCTGGACCTCTCCCGGGCCGGTGCGGGCGCCCCCTGAGCTGACTTCAGCCTCCGATGTCTCTTGCTGGGGGTCTCTGGACCTCTCCCGGGCGGTGCAGGCGCCCCCTGAGGTGGCTGGAACCTCCCCTCGGGCACATGCAGCTGTGCAGACGGCAGCTAGCTCGAGAGCACTTTGCGATTCCGCACACCCAAGGGCTTGGGATCATAAACGCTCGAGTAGAAAAAACCTTCTCCCCAAACAACAGGTTTCCAAACAAAAGGAGGTCAGGCCTGCTTTTTAGATGTAGGTGAGTATCATAGCCCTTGCAATAGGTTTTGTCAGAGAAATTATTGTCTTAAAAAGACAGAACTGGAATATAAAGAAATTAATCTAATTCAAGAAGTGCTATGAACAATAAAAGAAATCAAGCAATTATCCCTAGCAGGAGGCAAGAATGTTGAATTGTTAAACACTCTCCCCCGCTTTTGCTTATAAAGAAAAGGAGCTGAGAAGCAGGATTAATAAGGAACAACGGAAGGAGCACATGCCCAACGGCTTTTAACAGGCACGTTCACTGTGCTCCACAAAGGAGTATAGGTAACCCTGTCATACAGGGCAGGAGAGACACTGACTTCCAAAGTGATTTGGTCAGCATCGATACAAAAGAGTACGGTCTAGAATATTCTCTTGAAAACTGCTGTCTCTTCCTGGACTTTTTGCTATTCAGCTTCCGAATGACAAATTGGAGAACTGAGACCAAAATGGAGGACTCGACTGCACCCATTTCACAGACTGAACAAGATCAAAGACAGCATCTTGCATTAATTTCCAGGTCTCCTCACTTTTTTTAAAGGGAGGGAAAAAGCCCAGGCAAACAAACAAAATTTCCTACTTTTAACATAAATTCTAAAGAAAGGATGTCCGAGAGTAGGTACAGTTTTGCTACCATAAATACCATCATAAGGGAAAGATGCTGACTGACCCGTGTATTTTATATAACATTTATTAAATTAAAAAAAAGAAAAGAAAGAAAGGACTTTGAACTTCGCAGCCCCAGGGTCTGCCAGGCCTGAGAGGAAAGATGGCCATCCTGCTCACTGGCCTTCTTGGGGAGCACAGGGCTGGCTCTGGGGGAACTGAGGCAGCTGGAATTTGAGGGGTGACCGCAAGGCCCGCTGAGCTGTGTGTCCCCAGGGGGCTGCAGGTGGTCTCTGAAATCCCCACGAATACAACCGTGCTTTGGTTGAGGCATTTTCCCTGGCCTGTGCCTTGGCAGAGAGCAAACAGGACCAGCCTGCTCTCATGAGGTGCCGGTACAAGCGTGGCAGAGGCCTTGAGCTCAGGGTGAGAATGGATGACGCGTCCCTCTGTGTACAGAAGCAGGAAGCAGCTGGAGATGGGCCAGCTATACAGGGGAGTGGGTGCTGAGGAAGTGAGGCTCAGCTCCAAGAAGGAGAGGCAACAGCAAAGACCGACAAACGCACACATTTTCCCAGCGCTGTGTGCTTAGTCGCTGGGTCATGTCCGGCTCTTTGGGACCCCAAGGACTGCAGCCCACCAGGCGCCTCTGTCTGTGGGATTCTCCAGGCAAGATTATTGGAGTAGGTTGCCATGCCCTCCTCCAGGGGATCGTCCCGACCCAGGGATGGAGCCCAGGTCTCCCGCACTGCAGGCGGAGAGGAAGCCCTGCTGGCCCCTTAGTGCTAACAAACAAGGGGCACTCCCCTGGGGGTCCTGGTGGTGAAGACACCACACTCCCGCCAGAGGAGACGCGGGTTCCATCCCCAGTCAGGGAACTAAGATCCCTGCATGCTGCAAGGCTTGGTCAAAATATAAAAACAAATAAACATACAACCACCAAAACCCAGACAATGCTAAGCGAGGTTCAGGGCGCGCTTGTGCCTGACACACCCACCAAACATTTGGCATCTCTTCCCGGCTGCAGGCACAGTCAGGAAAGGGTGGGTGAGGAAGCTGGAGCTCTGGGTGCTTTCTGACATCCCAGCACAGGCCACTGACTTCCGGGCTGATCGGCAGGGAGAGACAGGGTCCGGGGACACAGAGACACCGCGCTGATGGACAGCTTTCTTTGTTAGGCCAGGGAACAGCTCGTCAAAAAAAGGGCCATTTCCAAAGAGTTGACAAGTTAAGAATTAATTATGTTCAAGAAATAAAGCTCCCTCTTTCTTCTCTCCGAAGAAACCGATTTGTGAAAACCGTGTTAGGTACTCAACCTTCACCTGCTCGAGGAGACAAACGATTTAGGCAGATGATAATATATTTTCAGAAAGTCTCATCTACAGCCAATTAGAAGGCTGGGGTAAAGTTTAATCTCCACTGTGAACTGAGGCTTCTGCTGCCTTTTTGTGGGTGGGATCTTATGGCCGAAAGACGTGGCCAACGACACTGAGAGGCCGCCCATTCTTTCCTGTAGGTGGACAGGGCTGCCTTAAAGCAGGTTGGATGAAAATTCACTTTATTATTTTCCTTTAAAAATTTTTATTTTTAAAAATATAAATTTATTTTAATTGGAGGCTAATTACTTTACAGTATTGTATTGGTTTTGCCATTCATCAACATGAATCCACCACAGGTGTACACGTGTACAAACCTCCCTCTGGAGAAGATTCCAAAGCCTCCCCTGAGGGCCCTTTTCTGTGTTTAATGGGAAATGGCAACTCACTCCAGTGTTCTTGCCTAGAGAATCCCAGGGACGGCAGAGCCTGTGGGCTGCCATCTATGGGGTTGCACAGAGTCGGACACGACTGAAGCGACTTAGCAGCAGCAGCAGCAGCAGCAGCAGCCATCAGAAAAGTTTTCCTTTTTCAAATCTAAATCCAGAATGCTGTAGTGTGAGCCGGATTCCTTGGTTCCAGCCTCAGAAGAGATGAAGAACAGCTGCTCACCAAGCTTATGTTGTTTTTTTAAAATTTTTTCTTGGCAGCAAGGCATGCAGGGTCTTAGCTCCCTGATCAGGGATCAAACCCACACCTGCTGCAATGGAAGCCTAGAGTCTTAACCACTGGACCACCAGGGGAGTCCGTGATCACCCGTCTTAGCATGGTAACTTTTCATAAACTTGAATGCTGTTACTGCAACTTGCTTCTTTTTTATTTTTAGGATTAAAAAAAAATTTAGTGGCTATAATATAACCTTTGCCTTTCAGAGCTCATCTTCCAACTCTTAGAATAATTTCTGTAGATTTTCCTTAAACTTTCTCCAAGCTTTCAAATCATGACCTCGTCGAGCTGGATAGTATCGTAAAGGTCAGCCACATCCTCAAAATGTGGGACTACAAAACCGGACTCAGTGTTGGCACTGGGCAACTGGCTGTCATCAGAGTTGCTCATCACACCGCCCAGGAGGCCAGGGATATGCTTAATTTTACCACAAAACTGCAACTGGCTCCAAAAGCTGGTAAAGTTGTTGGCACGCAGGTGCCCGATGCCCAGAGCCCTCACACGTGTGGGGAGAGGCAGGTCCCCGAGCCCACGGCAACCGTGGTAGGCGAAGGGGAAGGAGGGGCCCGGCTCGCTCTCACTGGGGACACAAAATACAGAAACCAGAAGAACTGACCAGAATGAGCGGATGGGAAACGCACTCCGAGCGCGTGCTGGCGCTGAGACAGCCCAGCGTCTCTTGCTGGCTGTCTTCTCTGCTGCGGTGTAAGCACGTTCGCCTAGATGCGGCCCTTGGCGGTTCTACAGTGATTTTGAACGAGGTTTGAGGGTTGAAAATGGGTTGTTTATCTCTATAATTTGTTTTCTTGATGGAGGGCTGAGCCGATGCTATATTATTTTTTCTTTCACATTATGCCAACTGTATATTAAGAGAGTCAAGCCACGGTGGTGTTTTTCAATCCAATGGGTACTGGAACGATTCAATGAATTATTTTCTGTCGCTATCTAATTGGAAAGAATATACATTTAGGGCAAAAGAAAAGCAGATTTGGTATCATTTTAACATCTTAATGGAAAATAGATCTAAGGAGAAATATAATAAAAGTCTGCTATCTTAAGTTTTCTTATAAGATGAAATGCCCCAAGTAAACAGACTCTGTTCCCTAAAAATAGCTGCAGCATTTACTGTACATTTTCAGTTCCTGAGAGCTACCTCACTGTCACTTGGGCATAAACTGACAGACACGAATTAAAGGCGTTTTTGATATCTACATATTGGTAATCCTTAAGATGTGGGCAATAGTTTTTGAAACTTCTTTGTGGATGATTATAACCATGTATGTGCATAACACACTTTTCCAGGAATAGTGAGACTCAACAAATGCTGAAGATTGCTTCACTACTGTAATTTAGGCATTAGTAAGAAGTTCAGAATTTTAGGATACTGAGGCTGGTGTTTTCACTCATATCAACTGTATATTATCAAAAATTAAATTTAAAAAGGCAGATCTACAAATGAATACATAATGTGACCATTAACGTCAACAGTTGTTTTCCAATCTTAAAATATTGTAGCCATCATAAAAAAGCAATCTCTATGAAAAGAATTATGTACTGGTTTTGGGGGGCTATTCCCTTCTATTCAACTGAGGAACTTCTTCAGATTCAAATAAATCTTCTGTAAGCCTCATCGTTTATGTCTGACTCTTTCTTCCGCTTTTATTGCTACAGATAATGAGGAGGTGACCACATGTGCATCTGCACACAAACACACGCCTCTCTCCTGGTTTAATAGAGCAAATATTTCCAGGATAAAGTCATTTAAAAACACCAACTTCGATTATAATAATCGATATGTCCTTTATGTGCTAAAATGATCAATTTTATAGAAATAGCCTTTGAAAATTATGTTTGCTAAAAATCCCAAACATCACAAACTTGCAAGTATTTTGTAACATGATCACCACCATTTCTTGGCTAATAAAATGATGGTAGTATGTTGGACTGTGTGTGTGAGACTCTCAAGCTACAACAACAGAATAAAGAAAAGGTACACACATAATTTCAACCGTAACATTTTTTCTTATAGGTTAACATTTTAAATAGTCATATTTAAAGATTATTTATGGATCCTTAAACACTGAGTGCCTAGATGATTTAGATAAATGTGCTTCAGGTTCAAATAAAAAGGATAGTGGATGANCCAGGGTCTGCCAGGCCTGAGAGGAAAGATGGCCATCCTGCTCACTGGCCTTCTTGGGGAGCACAGGGCTGGCTCTGGGGGAACTGAGGCAGCTGGAATTTGAGGGGTGACCGCAAGGCCCGCTGAGCTGTGTGTCCCCAGGGGGCTGCAGGTGGTCTCTGAAATCCCCACGAATACAACCGTGCTTTGGTTGAGGCATTTTCCCTGGCCTGTGCCTTGGCAGAGAGCAAACAGGACCAGCCTGCTCTCATGAGGTGCCGGTACAAGCGTGGCAGAGGCCTTGAGCTCAGGGTGAGAATGGATGACGCGTCCCTCTGTGTACAGAAGCAGGAAGCAGCTGGAGATGGGCCAGCTATACAGGGGAGTGGGTGCTGAGGAAGTGAGGCTCAGCTCCAAGAAGGAGAGGCAACAGCAAAGACCGACAAACGCACACATTTTCCCAGCGCTGTGTGCTTAGTCGCTGGGTCATGTCCGGCTCTTTGGGACCCCAAGGACTGCAGCCCACCAGGCGCCTCTGTCTGTGGGATTCTCCAGGCAAGATTATTGGAGTAGGTTGCCATGCCCTCCTCCAGGGAATCGTCCCGACCCAGGGATGGAGCCCAGGTCTCCCGCACTGCAGGCGGAGAGGAAGCCCTGCTGGCCCCTTAGTGCTAACAAACAAGGGGCACTCCCCTGGGGGTCCTGGTGGTGAAGACACCACACTCCCGCCAGAGGAGACGCGGGTTCCATCCCCAGTCAGGGAACTAAGATCCCTGCATGCTGCAAGGCTTGGTCAAAATATAAAAACAAATAAACATACAACCACCAAAACCCAGACAATGCTAAGTGAGGTTCAGGGCGCGCTTGTGCCTGACACACCCACCAAACATTTGGCATCTCTTCCCGGCTGCAGGCACAGTCAGGAAAGGGTGGGTGAGGAAGCTGGAGCTCTGGGTGCTTTCTGACATCCCAGCACAGGCCACTGACTTCCGGGCTGATCGGCAGGGAGAGACAGGGTCCGGGGACACAGAGACACCGCGCTGATGGACAGCTTTCTTTGTTAGGCCAGGGAACAGCTCGTCAAAAAAAGGGCCATTTCCAAAGAGTTGACAAGTTAAGAATTAATTATGTTCAAGAAATAAAGCTCCCTCTTTCTTCTCTCCGAAGAAACCGATTTGTGAAAACCGTGTTAGGTACTCAACCTTCACCTGCTCGAGGAGACAAACGATTTAGGCAGATGATAATATATTTTCAGAAAGTCTCATCTACAGCCAATTAGAAGGCTGGGGTAAAGTTTAATCTCCACTGTGAACTGAGGCTTCTGCTGCCTTTTTGTGGGTGGGATCTTATGGCCGAAAGACGTGGCCAACGACACTGAGAGGCCGCCCATTCTTTCCTGTAGGTGGACAGGGCTGCCTTAAAGCAGGTTGGATGAAAATTCACTTTATTATTTTCCTTTAAAAATTTTTATTTTTAAAAATATAAATTTATTTTAATTGGAGGCTAATTACTTTACAGTATTGTATTGGTTTTGCCATTCATCAACATGAATCCGCCACAGGTGTACACGTGTACAAATCTCCCTCTGGAGAAGATTCCAAAGCCTCCCCTGAGGGCCCTTTTCTGTGTTTAATGGGAAATGGCAACCCACTACAGGGTTCTTGCCTGGAGAATCCCAGGGACGGCGGAGCCTGTGGGCTGCCATCTATGGGGTTGCACAGAGTCGGACACGACTGAAGCGACTTAGCAGCAGCAGCAGCAGCAGCAGCAGCCATCAGAAAAGTTTTCCTTTTTCAAATCTAAATCCAGAATGCTGTAGTGTGAGCCGGATTCCTTGGTTCCAGCCTCAGAAGAGATGAAGAACAGCTGCTCACCAAGCTTATGTTGTTTTTTTAAAATTTTTTCTTGGCAGCAAGGCATGCAGGGTCTTAGCTCCCTGATCAGGGATCAAACCCACACCTGCTGCAATGGAAGCCTAGAGTCTTAACCACTGGACCACCAGGGGAGTCCGTGATCACCCGTCTTAGCATGGTAACTTTTCATAAACTTGAATGCTGTTACTGCAACTTGCTTCTTTTTTATTTTTAGGATTAAAAAAAAATTTAGTGGCTATAATATAACCTTTGCCTTTCAGAGCTCATCTTCCAACTCTTAGAATAATTTCTGTAGATTTTCCTTAAACTTTCTCCAAGCTTTCAAATCATGACCTCGTCGAGCTGGATAGTATCGTAAAGGTCAGCCACATCCTCAAAATGTGGGACTACAAAACCGGACTCAGTGTTGGCACTGGGCAACTGGCTGTCATCAGAGTTGCTCATCACACCGCCCAGGAGGCCAGGGATATGCTTAATTTTACCACAAAACTGCAACTGGCTCCAAAAGCTGGTAAAGTTGTTGGCACGCAGGTGCCCGATGCCCAGAGCCCTCACACGTGTGGGGAGAGGCAGGTCCCCGAGCCCACGGCAACCGTGGTAGGCGAAGGGGAAGGAAGGGCCCGGCTCGCTCTCACTGGGGACACAAAATACAGAAACCAGAAGAACTGACCAGAATGAGCAGATGGGAAACGCACTCCGAGCGCGTGCTGGCGCTGAGACAGCCCAGCGTCTCTTGCTGGCTGTCTTCTCTGCTGCGGTGTAAGCGCGTTCGCCTAGATGCGGCCCTTGGCGGTTCTACAGTGATTTTGAACGAGGTTTGAGGGTTGAAAATGGGTTGTTTATCTCTATAATTTGTTTTCTTGATGGAGGGCTGAGCCGATGCTATATTATTTTTTCTTTCACATTATGCCAACTGTATATTAAGAGAGTCAAGCCACGGTGGTGTTTTTCAATCCAGTGGGTACTGGAACGATTCAATGAATTATTTTCTGTCGCTATCTAATTGGAAAGAATATACATTTAGGGCAAAAGAAAAGCAGATTTGGTATCATTTTAACATCTTAATGGAAAATAGATCTAAGGAGAAATATAATAAAAGTCTGCTATCTTAAGTTTTCTTATAAGATGAAATGCCCCAAGTAAACAGACTCTGTTCCCTAAAAATAGCTGCAGCATTTACTGTACATTTTCAGTTCCTGAGAGCTACCTCACTGTCACTTGGGCATAAACTGACAGACACGAATTAAAGGCGTTTTTGATATCTACATATTGGTAATCCTTAAGATGTGGGCAATAGTTTTTGAAACTTCTTTGTGGATGATTATAACCATGTATGTGCATAACACACTTTTCCAGGAATAGTGAGACTCAACAAATGCTGAAGATTGCTTCACTACTGTAATTTAGGCATTAGTAAGAAGTTCAGAATTTTAGGATACTGAGGCTGGTGTTTTCACTCATATCAACTGTATANACCCCCGTATCTCCTTCCAGGTAGAGGACACTGTGCGTGGTGGGCTCACCCTGGGAAAGCTTCAGAACCCACCTAAGTAAGGCAGAGGGAGGGCGTCTAGAAGCTGAGCCGCTGCCCTCCCCTCGGCCCCCGTACCTGGGTGTCCCGGCAGGAGACCCTCCGCCCCCAACCTCCCGCTAAGTTTCCCCGCGGAGGCCAGAGGGGCACAGCTGTGCACGCAAAGTCCCGGCGCCAGACTCTCGGACTCGAGCCCGAGCTGCCGCCGACAGGCCTGGGGCACCAGGTTGGGTCGCAGTGGCCCCGTATCAGGGGTCAAAGGTTAGGGGTCACGCGCACCGCTACCTCAGGTCCCAGTGGCCGCTGCCCACGTCTACGTCTCCGTCCTTGTCTGTGTCCCGGACCGGCGCGTCCCCTCCGGCGCCCACATCCCGCACCTCCTCTTCCGCTGCCGCTGGCCCACTGCCGCCCTGGATCGAAGGCCGCGACCCCGTCCTCCGGCGCCGGGAGCCGCCCGCGCCGCCGCGGTCGCCCATAGCCTCAGCCCGCACCCCGCCGCGGCCAAGTCTTAGCCCGCCGGGCTGGCAGCACCCGAGGCCTGTGGCCCCGCCTCCGGACCCTTGGCCAACTGCCGCCACCGCCCCTACTACGCCACTGCCGTGGTCCGCGTCGCCAATCAGCGCGTGCAAATCCGTGCCCGCCGGCTCCTCCCGGAGTCCTGGGAAGCGTAGCTCCCGGAGCCGCTAACTGGCGTAGGGCCGCTGCGCGCATACCTTTGTAGTCCGTTGGCGCGCGGTGCACCCTGGGAGTTGTGGTCGCCGCGGGGGCGCGGCGGACCCTGGGAGTTGTAGTCTCTTCCCAACTGCACCCCAGACTGACGAGGAACACGCGGGGCTTCCTGGCAGCTGTAAGCCTCTCCTGACCGCTGCCTGCCCCTTGTCCCGCTCTATAAACACAGCATTTCGTCATTTCTCAGCTCAGGCGCGGAGGGTGGGGTTGTAGTTATTTATGAATGCCTAGTGCGTTAACGTCAGGCTGACACTCAACGCGTCTAGAACGTGCATCCCGCGGCGCTGTCGTGCTCTGTGAACTCACTAATTACCACCATAGGCACCCACTTTTCCTCCGCTTAGGCTGTTCAAACACGCGCCAGGTCAGAGGATGGAGAGGGAGAAAGGCCTCAGTCCTCGCATCCCGGGACTTGTGCCATGCCCACCAGTTCCCAGGGTGGCCACCTCTCCCCTGCCCAGGCCCCCACAGTAGACACGCCCGCCCGCCTCTCCACCCGCCCCGCTTCTGCTTCCATCCGCAGACTTGCAGAACTTCCCGCCTTTCCCACTTGGGCCACTTTTGCCAGGGCGTTAGGATCCTGGGGTGTTGATTCGCAAGGACCCAGAGGTTTCTGTTTCATTGCACAGTTGGCAGTCATCGAGTCGTTGAATGAAGCAACCAATACACGAAAACAACTGCATAGTGAGGCCCGTGCGCGGGCAAGGCCGATCTTATTTGGTTCCACAAGCATTTGGCAAAGAGCATGGAGTGTGAGCATCCTGGATCTCCAGATGCGAGGGTTCACCGGGAGTTTAGGCCTGGTTTACCCAAGAAACACCCCTAGCCACAGAACCCACTCCGTTCACCCCTATGGGGTAAGGAAAGCTGGGAAGACCGCCTCTCTGAAAGCAAATAAACCAAGAGGCTGAGCCTGAGATCAAGCCTCCTTCCTGCCCGACTCGCTCCTGACACCCTCACCTCAACCAACAGGCACCTGGGACCCTGGGGACATGTTCTCCCACTGGACATTTGCGGCTTGAGGCAAGCCTGACATCCTTACCTGTCAGGCTGGGGCTACCCGGCCCTTGTCTTGGAGTAGCGTGTGGAAGGACCCTCCCTCATCAGGCTGGAGAACCCTTCTTGCCTGCCCACAGGCCCGGCCTCGGTGGATCAGGAGTATCCCCTTAGCTAGTGTCCAAGCACCTTCGTCTATTCACAGGCAGAATTGGGCCACTCAGTGCTAGGACTCTCAGTATAGCTCTCAAGGGAGGATGGAAGAGGAGAGAGTCCTCTCAGGAACCCGCAGCAGGGCTGAGTCCCGGGAGCTCTCTCCTTCCTGCCCCATTCCCTCTCCCAGGCAGCTGGTGGGAAGCTCCCTAACCCGCGCGCACGCGTCCCTGGGCGCCTTCGGGACTTGCCAACCTTCTGTACAGAGTCGCGACTAGAGGGCCGGCCTGGCTGACGCGCTGATTGGCAGAGGAGAAGACTGACGGCTCAGGTTGCCTGTTGGCCTGGAGAGGCTGAGCACAGTAGCCAATGACGAGTTGAAGGTACGTGTTGGGGGCGGCTCCCTGTGTCCGCGTCCAGGTTCCTTTGCCTTCGGCTAACATGAAGCAGCTGGAG
This sequence comes from Neotragus pygmaeus, assembly GCA_006410875.1. Taxonomy (NCBI): domain Eukaryota; kingdom Metazoa; phylum Chordata; class Mammalia; order Artiodactyla; family Bovidae; genus Neotragus; species Neotragus pygmaeus. The sequence goes on along the minus strand of SJYV01028582.1, from coordinate 3,342 downwards.
TGAGGAGACCAGGGTGGGCCGAGGGTCATCAAAGAGAACCGATCTGATCGGGGACGTGAGAGAACCAAGGGTTCCACCACTGGGGTTGAAAGAGAGATCAGGGCCTCAAGCCAATGGGAAGGCACGGACTGTGAAGGCACCAATCGGGAAGGGCCTCTGTACCAAGGCGGGGCGGGGCCTGTTTGAGGAAGACTGGGCCCACGGTTGATATAGGCGGGGCCTCCTGGGGGCGGAGCCTACAGCTCTGGCACCTCTAGATCCTGGGTGAGGTGCTGCCAGGGCCACAGTGAAGAGGCACGAGGGAAAAGGTCAAGGTAGGTGGGGTCTTTTGGGGACAAATGTGTGCGTGAGGAGTTGTTGAAGAAAAACAGCCCAATGAGGAATTTCCCCCTGGTGGAAGCAACATCTGGCTTGGGACGAGGAATCTGCAGGCTGGCGGAATGAAGGGCTGGAAGGGTTTGGGGATTTAGAAAGAGCCTTGGACTGACTCCAGGTTGGAGGTGCCTTGGGCCCATGAGAGAAGACCCTGGACGCAATGGTCAGCAGCCTGCACCACACCACCCATCCTCTGGATTGCAAAGTCCTGTCCATGGACACCTGTGGAGACAAAGCTAGGCCTGTCCCAGGCACGGGGGAGGCAGCCTCTATCCGTCCACCCCAGCCGCCCATCAGAGTCCTGGAACAGTCAATCCAGGCCCCAAAGCCGAGGTGCCTTTGGGAGGAGTGGGCCTCTAGGAGCCTTTCTTCCTGCCAGTGGGACCCACTCAGGTATTCAGGATCAGACGGGTGGGGTATAGGGGCAGAAAGTGAAAGTGTTAGTCGCTCAGCCGTGTCCGACCCTTTGCGACCCCATGGACTGTAGCACGCCAGGCTCCTCTGTCTGTGGGATTCTCAGGCAAGAACACTGGAGTGGGTTGCCATCCCTTCTCCAGGGGATCTTCCCATCCCAGGGACTGAACCTAGGTCTCCCACATTGCAGGCAGATTCTTTAAGGTCTGAGCCACCAGGGAAGCCCAACTGGGGCAGGGATTAAGTCAAAGGCAGCCCTTGGCAACCTGCTTCTCTTCCTGAGGCTCAGACTCTTCACATGCAGATTGGGCAATGATGCCTACCTAAGCTCTACCAATACCAGGGGCTTTCATCCTGAGGTTATTAAGGCTAACAGTGCTCCCCAGAAGGGGGTGCCCACCTCAGGTGATCCCATCCTAAGCAGCAGGTCTACTGCAGGTCAGGCTCTCCTGCTGTCCACACCAGTGGAGTCTGGTGGGCCTGTCCCCTGACAAGGTGCAGACAGCTATGCTGGCCCTGGGCTGATCCAGTTTGACCACATGTCTGCAAAGATTTGGAGCCTCTTAGCTCATGCCTACCTACCTGGTTGCCAAGGGCATTTGCTGGGGCAGGGGTCTATGTTCCTTGGTTGTCTGAGCCCAGCACAGCCCTGCCATTCATCTTCTCAACTTGACTCACCCTGTCTAGAGCCCAAGGGCTGTGGGTGGCCATGGGAGGTTCTTATTTCTTGGATATCTCCTCCCCACAACCAGCCTGGTCCAGCTACCAAGGAAGGCCTCCTCAGTGTGGGGACATGTCCCCTGAATCTGGAAGTCAGGATGTGGAGAGCAGGCTGCAGGAAGGGGTCTGCAGTTCCCATTTCTCCAGTGGCATTGAGGAAGGATTGTTGTTGGCTGTCAGGCCTGTTGGGGCAGCAGGAGGTCCTAACAGAAGAGTGGGGATACCCCAGGCCACAGGATTTACAGGCCCTGCTGTACCCACTGTGGCCGTTCTAGATCAGTTCTGGGCTAGACTTGACTTAGGCTCCCCACTTCCTGGCACAGAGAAGATTCACCTGCCATGAGAGGAAAGCCAACTGCTTTGCGTTCAGGAGTGTCCTCTTGCATTTGGTCTGCCGAGCCAGCCCTCTAGGGTGGAAGACTGTCCTCTTGCCAAAGAAAACACAGGCCCAAAAGGCAGCGGTATGACTCCAGAGCTGCGTGGGTAGACTGCCACTCCCAGCACAGGGCCTGCACCTGCCTGGCCTCTGAGATGCTACAGGCCCAGAAAGATGCCCCCCAGACTCCTTGGCGTCTCCTGCGGCGCGGGCCCAGCCTTGTATACATCAGCCCGACACTCCAAGTTCTATCAAGAGTGGCATTTATTCTCCTCGTGGAGGTGCGGCGCTCCGGGGAGCTGGTGCTATTGTGCTTAGGAAGGAGGTCTGTCCGTCCGTCCGTCTGTCCGGCCGGCCCGGCCCCAAACGGGGGCGGAAGAGGGGCGCAGCCCGAGTAAAAATCCCGGCCTGTTCCGGGTGGGAGTATATACAAGGCGGCGGGGTGCAGGCGGGGGTGAGGGCAAGGCAGGCCGGTGGCCGCAGCCCCCACCCGAGGGCCCCCGCATCTCGGGCCCTACTTATAGAATCAGTACAAAATAGGTTCTACCTAAACGTTCCTTCTACCTGAATTTGCTAAGTCGGTTATTGTGCTGCTTAGTTACGGGGGCGGGAGGGGGCCCATGGCTTTCCACGGCGGCGGGGTGTGGGGAGAAGCGGGAGACCCTGGCCGGCCCATGGCCCTCCGGCCTTCTCCTTAGGTAGGTAGGTAGATAGGCGTGTAGGGTAGGGTGGGGCACCTGTGTGTGCCTGTGCATGCGGGTATGCCCAGCACAAGTGGGCAGGCCCCGGCCTGGGAGCTGTGTGAACAACTGAGCTGGGATAGAGGGGTCTTGGACATGAGCCCTGCTACGCCTGGCTCTCCACCCCCGTGGGAGCCGCTGGGCCTGGTACCCACTGGGATAGGGCTGGCCAGGTCAAATGCTCCAGCATGCACCTTGTCCTCTGACCTGGGACCCTGGCCTGACGTGACAAAGCTGCCATTGCCAGGAGATGGAAAGAATGGGATTCGGTATGGGTGGCCCTGGTGGTGCTGGGCCTTTGGGCCCAGGTCTGTGCCACCTGAGCTGAGGACCGGGGCCCAAGTCGAAGCAGAGCCCCCTGTGCCTAGCACTGGCCCCACACTGGGGTGGGAAGGAGTGAGGGGGCCCACCCTTGGGTCTAGGGACCGCAGCTCCCTCTGCACGTGTGACCATCCCTGGCCCACCCAAGCCGGTTGGATCCCTCACCAACATGCACCTTCTTGCAGGTCGCCGCACCCCTGGAGGACTCAGCAGTGGGCCTGGCACATAGTAGGTGCCTAATGAAGGATGGGTTGGTGATGGACGACTGAAGGAGGGGTCCTGGGGACAAACACCCCGCCCCGCCCCTGAAACCATTACACCCGCCGGCCTCTGCCGTGGGAGGGGGGTAGGGGAGGGAGGGAAGAGCAGGAGAGGGGGGAGAAAGTCTGCGCGTCC
>SJYV01028580.1:0-10400 GCA_006410875.1 Neotragus pygmaeus | reverse complement strand
TAAAAAGCAGAGACATTACTCTGCCAACAAAGGTCCGTCTAGTCAAAGCTATGGTTTTTCCAGTAGTCAAGTATGGATGTATAAAGAAAGCTGAGTACCGAACAACTAATAATTTTGAATTGTTGTGTTGGAGAAGACTCTTGGGAGTCCCTTGGATGGCAAGGATATCAAACCAGTCAATCCTAAAGGAAATCAGTCCTGAATGTTCATTGGATGGACTGATGCTGAAGTTGAAACTCCAATACTTCCGCCACCTGATGCGAAAACTTACGCCCTGAAAAAGACCCTGATGCTGGGAAAGATTGAAGGCAGAAGGGGACAATAGAGGATGAGATGATTGGATGGCATCACCAAGTTGATGGACATGAGTTTGAGCAAGCTCCAGGAGTTGGTGATGGACAAGGAAGCCTGGTGTGCTGCAGTCTATAGGGTCACAGAGTCAGACAGGACTGAGAGACTGAACAGAACTAAACTGAAACTCCTTGACATTGGCAAAGTTTTTTTTTTCCAATTCAATACTGAAAATAAAGGCAACAAAGTAAAAACAAATAGATGAGTCCACAGCTAACTAAAATATTTCTACACAGGTAAGGAATCTATCAACAAAATGAAAATACAACATAGAGAATAGGAGAAAATATTTGCAAATCACATGTTTGATAATGTGATCAAATCACATTTTGATACCTAAAATATGCAAGTAAACTCATATAACTCAATAGCATAAAGCCACAAATAGCATAATTTTAAAATGGGCAAAAGATCTGACTAGAGATTTTTACAAAGAAGACATACAAATGGCTAATAGGTACATGAGCAGTTGCTTAACATCACTAACCATTAGGGAAGTCAAGTCAAAACGACAATAAGCTATCATCTCACACCTGTTGTGTCATTAAGAACATGAAAGCTAGTAAATGGCAAGAATGTAGAGAAAAGAAACCGTTTGTACACTGTTGGTATAGATAGAAGCTGAAAAAATCACTGTGAAGAATAGTATGGAGATTTTAAAGGAAATAAAAAATAGAACTGCCATATGATCTAACAATCCTTCTTCTAGGTGGATATCACAAGAAAACTAAATTATTAGCTAAAACAGACATTTGTACTATCACGATCGTTATAGTATGATTCACAATAGCCATGAAAGGAAGACAAGCAGTGTCAGTTAATGAATAAATGAACTAAGAAATATAAAGTACACACATACACAAAGACTTCTCTGGTGGTTCAGTGGTAAAGAATCAGCCTGCCAATGCAGGAGATGGGGAGTTGATCCCTGGGTTGGGAAGATCCCCTGGAGAAGGAAATGGCAACCTATTCTTGTCTGGGAAATCCCATGGACAGAAGAGCCTGGCGGGCTACAGTTCACAATGTCCAAAAGAATCTGACCCGACAGAGCATGTGCACATGGTGCACGATGCTGTATTTTTGAAATCAGTTGTGATGTGCAAAAACGATCATTTTAAAGCATATATATTTAAGAAGTGTAAGTGATATGAAGGAAGGAGACTGAATGTGCTTTGGCTTTGGGAAGAGTGAGCTATTTGAGAAGAAACACAAAATGGGAAGATGGAAGTATTTAGACTATGAGTTATACATCTAACTTCTGTAATTTTATTGAATCAATTAACCTGTGTTTCTAGCCTCAAACTCAAAAGTCACTATAAAATGTGCAAAGGCATGTGTGGTGGTAAACAGAAAGCACTGGCTACTTCAAAGTTGTTCTTCGGTTTGTAGTCTAAGCTGACCTCAGCTGAGCCTAAACCTTTTCACCTATTCATAGGCCAACTGTGAAACCAGGGGCAATCCTGACAGTGATTTGTGATTTGGGGCGCATTAGCATCACATATTTGACCATTCAAATCAATTAGCCTATAGTATAAAGGCCACAGAGTGCTGATCTTCTGAATAGTTAGCACTCAGTCCCTAACAGCATGGACTTTAAAATAAAAAAGCCCAGCTTTGCCATTTATTTGGTGTGTGACTTTGGATACTTGAATTAACTCTTTCCAAGCAGCAATGTCAAAAGCAGCTCTTTGTGACTCAATAGATATGAATTTGAACTAACTCCAGGAGAGAATGAAGACAGGGGAACGTGCTGTGCTACAGTCCACGGGCTCTCAAGGAGTCAGACGTGACTGAGTGACTGAACAACAAGCAGCAGGACTCTAATTATATTAGATAGGAGTGATAATTCACAAGATTAGTATCTTTACTAAATGGAAAATAGCATCGAACAATGTTACTATATAAAAAAGTATTTCAATGTTTAAATGTGATCATGGGCTAAATGAGAGGCTAAGTAATCTATATTCTATGAGCAATATGAGACAGGCAGAAATGAATAGAACCGCCAGGCTACCAAAGAGCTGTGTGCAGCCAGAACAGAATAAACACTTATTTCTTAGAATCTAATATGAATTTGATGTTCTCCTGACACTAGCAAAGATGTATTGCTTACATACCTTAACATTTCACCAGACATAATGTCAAAATCCATGGGAGGATCCACATGATGACATTGAATGTGCAGATTCCAAGGAATTCCTGTCTGCTCTGCTGCTGCTGCTAAGTCATTTCAGTCGTGTCCAACTCTGTGTGACCCCATAGACAGCAGCCCACAAGGCTCCCCCATCCCTGGGATTCTCCAGGCAAGNGTGCAGATTCCAAGGAATTCCTGTCTGCTCTGCTGCTGCTGCTAAGTCATTTCAGTCGTGTCCAACTCTGTGTGACCCCATAGACAGCAGCCCACAAGGCTCCCCCATCCCTGGGATTCTCCAGGCAAGAACACCAGAGTGGGTTGCTATTTTCTTCTCCAATGCAGGAAAGTGAAAAATGAAAGTGAAGTCGCTCAGTCGTGTCCGACTCTTGGCGACCCCATGGACTGCAGCCTACCAGGCTCCTCCGTCCAGGAGATTTTCCAGGCAAGAGTACTGGAGTGGGGTGCCATTGCCTTCTCCAAAGTTTTTGTTCTAACTCTTTGCAGATAGAACCCAGGCAGCAGAGTCTGAAATGGTGTTTTGCTCAAAGCCAATGAGCTTGAAAGCCAATGTTAATCACTCCTCAGATTAACACTACCTGATACACAAACAGATAAATTTAGTACTTCTCCATTTGAGAAAATAAAATCTGTAAAGTTGAGCTAGAAGATTGTAACTCAGTCTCATAAACGTAATGTCTATGCAGTAGTTTCTCAAAAGGAAAGAAAGCAAAATGATTTTATAATCAAGCCACCACATTTCTAAGAGATTAGAATTAGATCCCCAAGACAATGTTCATATCTGTATCAAGTAAAAATTTCCACCTTGGGAGTCCTTTGTTTATTTTAGAACTATTTGATAATGCCCCCTTCCCTCTGTTTTCTAAAGAAGAATCTTCATACCTTCATGGTTTGGTGAAACAAAAAGTTCACAGAATTTTTCAAATAAAACAAAACCAATACAATATTGTAAAGTAATTAACCTCCAATTAAAATAAATAAATTTATATTAAAAAAAGAGAAATGGTATAGTCTGAGGAAGATATTATTTCAGGCCTTCTTTGAGAGCAGAGATTCACCTGCATCAGGATTTTCAGAATTGATCTCTATAGAGCTCCAGCAGCTCCATAAACATGCCCTGTGAGAAAGAGGATACCATCGTCAAGTCTAAATTAAAGATTATGTTGCAGATTCCTACACGATTTCATTAAAAAATTGTGAGACACTTCAGATAAAGCAACTTGTTTGCTGTTGTTTAACCCAGAGTTTCTCTATCATATTTATATAATGTAATCTTTTCTCCTCCAGTTTCAATGTATTGTCATCTGTAGAGCTGCTTTGTCAAAAGTACTTTGGGAAACACTATCTCATCAATGACAAGTGGCCACAGGAATTTAGAAAGAATATTTAACTAATGACCTGATCACTTCCTGTGGGATAACACTGTTAATTGATGGTAATTGCATATTTACTTTTATGTCATTGAAATCCTTTTCTTTGTGACATTTTCTATCGATGACCTTATAGAAAAGGAATTTTCCAGGCAAGAATACTGAGGTAGATAGCCTTTCCCTTCTCCAGGGGATCTTCCCAACCCAGGGATTGAACCCAGGTCTCCTGTTTTGCAGGCAGATTCCTTATCATCTGAGCCACCAGGGAAGCCCTACAGAAATGGGTCTCAGTTCAGTTCAGTCCTCAGTCGTGTCCAACTCTTTGTGACCCCATGAATTGCAGCGCGCCAAGCCTCCCTGTTCATCACCATCTCCTGGAGTTCACTCAGACTCACGTCCATCGAGTCCGTGATGTCATCCAGCCATCTCATCCTTGGTCGTCCCCTTCTCCTCCTGTCCCCCAATCCCTCCCAGCATCAGAGTCTTTTCAATGAGTCAACTCTTCCCAGAAAAGGGTCTAACTTGTGCTAATTGTCCTTGCTAAAACCCTTCTTATGGGGCAGACACAGATCAGTACTTCCTTTAGGCTCTCTCTAGGTAATGGTCCATAGCTCTTTCATACTTTCAAAATTTGCCTTTAACTTTTTCTCCTCCCATAATTTTTCTGCAAATCCTTTTTAAGCAGGTACAGATAACAGAGGTTGAGATGGTTGTATGGCATTGCTAATTCAATGGACATTAGTTTGAGTAAGTTCCAGGAGTCAGTGATGGGCAGGGAAGCCTGACATGCTGCAGTCCATGGGGTCAAAAGGCGTCGGACATGACTGAGCGACTGAACTGAACTGAAGTGACTGAGAAGTCTAAAACTCATGTTCTCTATTTTTTTAATGTCTAGGCCCATTCTAGGTTGTTTTGCATATTGTTTCCAGTTCTATATTTAGACGGCTGTTTTTAATTTCCAGACTGTATCTTCTACTACCAGCTATTGACTATTTGCATATTTGAATAGATAATTACTTGATCAAGTCTGTTTTGCATTTAGTTTCGCTCTTTTTGAGTTTAATTAGTTTTTTAAAAACAGTTACTTTCTGCAAACTGAAAGAAAAGATCCTTCTTTCATCTATGACACTGATAATATTTTCAAGCAACTCAGGTCCCAGATTCTTCTCTCCACCTCCACTCACCCTTCTAAAAGTTTTCCTCAGCGTAGACCCATTCACTCACAAACCAACTGTGAATATTACTCCTCTCTGCACCTTAGATCCATGAAGTGTCTGTATATGGATTCTTATCAATGAATGTGTCAGAAAACATCATCATTCAACAAGCTTTATCAGAATAATGTTGTCTGCATCATATATTCTGAGTTTACTGAGGAAAATATCATTTGGTAAATAAATGCCTTATATGATCCACAAATTGTATCTGTTATTGCTTTTATATTTATAGAGTTTTATTTCCTATGATAATAAGAAATTAACTTTGTCTGTCACATACCTCCACTTCCAAAGGTCATGTTATCTTCATGCTGCTGCTGCTGCTAAGTCGCTTCAATTGTGTCCGACTCTGTGCAACCCCATAGACAGCAGCCCACCAGGCTCCGCCATCCCTGGGGTTCTCCAGGCAAGAACACTGGAGTGGGTTGCCATTTCCTTCTCCAATGCATGAAAGTGAAAAGTGAAGTCACTCAGTCATGTCCTACTCTTTGTGACCCCGTGGACTACAGCCTACCAGGCTCCTCCATCCATAGGATTTTCCAGGCAAGAGTACTGGAGTGGGCTGCCATTGCCTTCTCCATATCTTCATGCTAAACAGGTGCTAAGCCAGATAATTGTTACCTCACACTCTTATCAAATTTATTTATTTTCGCATATTTCAATGTTTCTGAAATTGGGATAAATCTTACAATTGATAGTATCTTAGAAATGTGCTAAATTTAATAGGAGGAGGTTTTTCTTTCTTAATGATGTGTTTAATAATGATGAATCAGTTTCAAAAAAGATTTAAGGAAATATGATTTTAATTCTTCCAGTATGTAGACTATAATGCTCTATGACTTGGTGAGATTCTTAGAGGAGAATTAAAATATAATTTTAATGATTCATCCATTTATGGGCATCTAGGTTGCTTCCATGTCTTGGCTATTGTAAACAGTGCTGCAATGAAGTTTGGGGTGTATGTATCTTTTCAAAGTACGGTTTTCTCCAAATATATGCCGAGGAGTGGGATTGATGGATCATATGGCAGTTCTATTTTTAATTTTTAAAGAAACTTTTATACTGTTCTCCATTGTGGCTGTAGCAGTTTACATCCCACCAACAGTTTAGGAGGGTTCCTTTTCCTCCAATCCTCTCCAGTCATTTATTGTTTGTAGACATTTTGATGATGGCCATTCTGACCAGTGGGTAGTGTGTTCTTTACCACACTCCAGAACATTGGATGATAAAGCATCTGCCCACAATGCAGGAGACCCAGGTTTGATCCCTGGGTCAGGAAGATCCTCTGGAGAAGGAAATGGCAACGCATTCTAATACTCTTGCCTAGAAAATTCCATGGATGGAGAAGCCCAATGGGCTACAGTCCATGGGGTTGCAAAGAGTTGGACACGACTGAGCGACTTCACTTCACTTCACTTCACTTCAGGACATCTCAAAATAAATAAATAAATAAATAAATCACTCTGCTATCAACCTCTAAGCATCAATATTCACCACTTCATGGTAAGATGGTTGTACAAAAGGTATCTGGGATCTTTGGTTACTCATACTTTAGGAAATGACTGATATTTCTGTCTATGACTTTAAAGCAATGAGCTGTGTCTGATCATAAAGATGGGGCTGTTACATCAAGAACCTTTGGTTGTATCCAGTTGACACTCCCTGGTAAGAGGGAGTGTGCTTAATTATATTGTGCTTGCTTTGAGTCTTCTGTGAGATCTCATCAAATAAGCATTCCACCTGGCTGATAGTTTAGGGTTCACTGAACTGCTCCTGGGGCACTACCAGATGTTGCTTTTGCTGTTAAACTGTTCTAGAAGTTGGCTCCATCTGCCAGAATTCCTTCTGTGAAAACCTGCAGGTCAGATTATTTACATGAAAACATGCTAGAATTACAACTGGGATATTCAATATGGAATAATAAATTGATGCTGCAGCATAGCATCATCTGTGATAGCGATCTGGGCTGGGTGACCTCCTCTGGTCCTTCAGGACTGTACACCTGTCTCTCTCTTGTCTCAATTCATTAGATGTCTTCACACTTGCCTGGTTTTGCAGTCCATTGTTTCTTGACCATTTGTGTTTTTGTTCTTTTTTCTTTTTGTCCTTCTCTGGCTCTGGGTCTGTCTCTTTCCTGCTGCTTATAGGGGATCATTGTCAACAGAGTTTTGGTGCCATTTATGGTGTCACAGGTGAAATCTCATAGCTTGCATCCAGATTTAAATCCTTTTATAAGTGCATATATATGAATTGGGACCAAAATTGTAATGTCACTAGACACGGGAAAACAGGTTATCTCAAAACATTTGCTAAAACAGTAACTTTGCAAAATTAATATCTTTTGTACTATGATCCTATAGCATTTCTTTTTTGTCCTTGATAACTTGATAAGCTTTGCTTGAATTACAGAAACCAACATGGGAAGCTTCTGGGATCAGGCACTGGGCTTATGAATGTAAAAAGAAATTTTGCATTAATATTGGTAGATGATTGACTTTATGAAATACCACCAAAAAACACATTGCATCTTTCCCAACACTTCTTTTTAGCTACTCAAAACCAGACTCTTCATGACATTATACACTGCTATGTTCTTGTCACTGATCTCTAAAATAGGTAATTATTCACTTTCTTGACTGTGATCACCTCAGAGAAAATTTCCCTGACTTCTCTATCTGAACAAATTTTCCCTTTATTATTTTCTATCTCAACTCTTTTTCTCTTTTCTTCATAAGCTTCTCTGTAACATGCTGTTACTTCCCTGGTGGCTCAATGGTAAAGAATCTGCCTGCTAATGCAGGAGACACAGGTTTGATCCCTGGGTTGGGAAGATTTCCTAGAGGAGGAAATGGCAACCACTCCAGCATTCTTGCCAGGATAATCCCATGGACAGAGGAGCCTGGCAGGCTGCAGTTCATGGGGTCACAAAGAGCTGAGCATGACTGAGGGACTGAGCACAACATGTGGTTGTTTTATTTGCCTGTGTTATTTGAGTTTTTGGTCTGTCACTTTAAATGGAATATAAACTTCATGTATCCTATTGAGAAAGGAACTGAAATAAGAAGGTATATCTCTATCTATCTATCTATGTCTTTGTCCCACTACAGCTAATATTCAGTCTTCAAACTCGTTCAATAGGGGTGTCTGACACAGAGCTCCTAAGTCCCTGGGAATTTCCTGGGTGATAGCAGTATCTTTTGTCCTTAGGAGGCAACTCTTGGTGGGTTCTTAGAGGGCAACTAGTCACTAGAAGTACCAAGCCATAAATAGAAGCTTGGAACTTTTATCCTCACCCCTTAATCTCCAGAAAGGGGAGAGGGACTGAACACTAAGTTAGCAATGGATCATGCCTATGGGATGAAGTTTTCATAAAACAGTCCCTAAAGTAATAAGGTTTGAAACCCTTCTGGGTTGGTCAACACATCCATGCACCATGAGAGTAGTGTGCTCCAATACCAGGGGGACAGAAGGTCCTGAGCTCAGGAGGCTTCTGAGATGTGCATTGCTTCATCTGGCTGTTCATCTATATCTTCTATCAGATCCCTTACTAGAAAATAAACTGGTAACTGTAAGTCAGTGTTTCACTGGGCTTGGTGAGCTGTTATAACAAATAATCAAATCCTAGGAGTGAGCTGTGAGAACCCTGACTTATAGCTGCTAAGTCAGAGGCACTTGGGGGCAACCTGGGACTTGCAATTTACAGCTGAAGTGGAGGCAGTTTTGTGAGAGCTGAGCCCTTAATCTGAGGAATCTGATGCTAACTCTGGATAGATAGTGACTGAGCTGACTTGAATTCGATACCCAGCTGGTATCAGAATTGGTCATTATGAGAGTAAATCCCCAAATATTTAAAGTAGTATTAACAGTATAGAAAGAAAATAGTGNCTGAGGAATCTGATGCTAACTCTGGGTAGATAGTGACTGAACTGACTTGAATTCGATACCCAGCTGGTATCAGAATTGGTCATTATGAGAGTAAATCCCCAAATATTTAAAGTAGTATTAACAGTATAGAAAGAAAATAGTGCATTTTTCCCTTTACAGGATCCAAATTTCCTTTTCTCTTCATTGATTCCCAGTACATAGCCTACAGAATAAGCTCAATAAATAATAGTTAATGTGCTATGTGTGTGCAAGCTAAGTTGCTTCAGTTGTGTCTGACTCTTGGGACCCTATGGACTGTAGCCCGCCAGGCTCCTCTGTCCATGGGATTCTCCAGGCAGGAATACTGGAGTGAGTAGCCCTAACCACCTCTAGGAGGTCTTCCCAACCCAGGGATTAAACCTGCATTGCTTATGCCTCCTGCATTGGCAGACAGGTTCTTTACCACTAGTGCCACCTGGGAAGCATTAATGTGCCATGCATTATCCCAAATACTTTACATCTGTTAACTCACTTATTCTTACAACAACCCTAATGGAGGATATAATTATTATCTCTATGTTGCAGCTATGGAAACAGAGATACACAGAGATCAAATAACTTGTTCAGGGACACACAGCTTGTTTGTGGATTAGTTGGAATGCAGATCCAGGAAATCTGACTCTGAAATTCATGCTTTTAATGAACATAGTCATTATTACATATAATACCTTCTTACCTATAAAAAGTTAAGTCATAAAGGAAAATGTTCTAAAGCAAAAGTAGGTGATGCACTGAAATAATGGTAAAATGTTCCCAAGTAACTTTGAAATGCAAACAATAATGATTTCCTTGAATGTCCTCTGTCAAAGAACTATTTCCAGGCTAGTTGAACTATATTGTTGAAAGCTCTAAGGCATTGTTAAGATATTAACATATGTAAAGAAAGAATGTGTCAATCATTAGGGAGATTATTCTGCAGTGGAAATAAACAACACAAAAAGGAGAATTAAAGGGGTGTTACTAGGCTAAGGAAACTATCCTCCTTCCCTGCTCTCTGCTCAGTCTGTAAAGGAAGATGGCAGGTTGATAAATACTTTACAGGTGTTCTTTTTGAATTGTGGTAAAATATAAATAATGTCAGATCTACATTTGTACCGTTTCTCAGTGTTCATTTTAAAACCCTTAAGCTGAGATTTTTGTGTAGCTAATGAGCAGCCATTAGGATGGATATGCACAAGTCATATGCTTATTCTTAATTTCTCGTTTTATTTCTGTGCTCCTGCTCAGTCGCTAAGTCATGTCTGACTCTTTATGACCCCATGGACAGTAGCATGCCAGGCTTCTCTGTCCATGGAACTTCCCAGGCAAGAATACTAGAGTGGGAACTCCTGAGTTTCCTGCACTGGCAGGCGGATTCTTTACCACTGAGCCACCTGGGAAGCCCCT
>SJYV01028578.1:0-49035 GCA_006410875.1 Neotragus pygmaeus | reverse complement strand
TGTGAAAGTGAATGGGAATGGAAGTTTTTTTTTTTTTTTTCTTATATAGCACTGTCACTCATTTTTTAAGAAATATTTTCAAGTTATATGCTGAAAATTACATTCCTCTCTCATCAGTAATTATTTTTGCTGATTTATCAGTTAATAACTGAGGTCTTCCTTCAGTTTTGTTGAATGCAAAGAACTGGAAACCACTTGATTTATGAAAAGATTTTTACTAGTCATTAGAATCATTTACTCTATTAACATCTGATTGTGCCTATGAGACTTCATTATGACTTATCAAATTGCTATTATTATACCTATTAATGAGTTTCTTAGATATACCTACTTGAATTTACTTGAGAATAGTTGAGAAAATTGAAATAGTTAATTTTCACACATCCTCAAAATATTATACCCCTTTTAAACAAAATAATTTTCTTTTTTCCTATATTTTAAATATACTTTCATAAGACACTTGAGGTGCAGACTTACCTCTTCCAATTTTTGAGGTGTGTGTTAGTTGCTCAGTCTTGTCTGACTCCAGGAGTCATGTATGGATGTGAGAGTTGGACTGTGAAGAAGGCTGAGTGCCGAAGAATTGATGCTTTTGAACTGTGATGTTAGAGAAGACTCTTGAGAGTCCCTTGGACTGCAAGGAGATCCAACCAGTCCATTCTGAAGGAGATCAGCCCTGGAATTTCTTTGGAAGGACTGATGCTGAAGCTGAAACTCCAGTACTTTGGCCACCTCATGCGAAGAGCTGACTCATTTGAAAAGACCCTGATGCTGGGAAAGATTGAGGGCAGGAGGAGAAGGGGACGACAGAGGATGAGATGGTTGGATGGCATCACCGACTCAATGGACGTGAGTTTGGGTAAAGTCTGGGAGTTGGTGATGGACAGGGAGGCCTGGGGTGCTGCAGTCCATGGGATCACGAAGAGTCGGACACAATTGAACAACTAAACTCAACTGAAACAAATGGGAAATGCATTTTGTCCCATGAATGAAACAATGTACCCCCATCTTAAGTAGTTCTCGCTTATTTCTGTAGGAGTAAAGTGTTATTGGATATCAGCTAGGTCATGGAAGAGACAAGATTGATAAGTGAAGTTGTTTGCATTCCTTTGCCAGTCTCTGGAATAAACCTGGGACAGGAATGATGTAGCATGGATCAAAATGCATCATTTCTAAATGCTACAGTTTGCAAAATATGTCTAAGATGGGGAACAATCTCTTGTTTATGGGGTTTGGTTAAAAGCTCCCTTTTACTGACATCAGTGTTTGCATTACCCCTTTGCTATCCCTATGGTTGGTTTTTACATCCTGGCCTTTGCTACAGTTAGACCCAGGGAGGGTGAGAGGTAGCTCAGCTGGTAAAGAATCTGCCTGCAATGCTGGAGACCCTGGTTCAATCCCTGGGTCAGGAAGATCCTCTGAAGAAGGGATAGGCTATCCACTGCAGTGTTTATGGACTACTTCCCTGGTGGCTCAGACGGCAAAGAATCCGCCTGCAACTCGGAAGACCTGGGTTTGATCCCTGGTTTGGGTAGATACCCTGGAGAAGGGAATGTCAACTCATTCCAGTATCTTGCCTGGAGAATCCTGTGGACAGAGGAGCTGGACGGGCTACAGTCCATGAGGTTACAGAAAGTCGTGCACAACTGAGTTACCAAGTACACACGACCCAGAGTGAGAGGTATTCCTTTTCTTGTTGTGTGGGAGGAAGACAGGCGTTTCAGTGGAGGTTTATATGCCCAGACTCCCAAGTCCATTCTGAAACAGACTTGTTTTAGGAAAGAACGCCAGATGGAAAGTTGAAGCTCTGGGGATTTTCCTCTTAGAACTGTTCGTGCTTACATGCCCTCTTGGAAAGATGTTTGGCCCCAGTTAGAAGATTTTAGGATATTTTCAATCCTCATTAATCATGAGACTTTTGCAGCCATGGTGTGCGGTGTGTTCTAGAAAGGCTACAGAATGTGTAAGACCGTTACGCTCGTGTTTGGAAGTTAGAGAATTTGTGCTCTTCCTGTCTCTTCCTTTCTTTCCCTCCCTTTCTTCTGCCCTTCTGTCCCAGAAGTTAGTTAAGACAATTGGTAAGTGTGCTAAAGTCGATCAGATCCTGAATTAAAATTAGGAGGGACAAGAGGAGAAGCAGTGGTAGAGATACAGCGGTCGGGGGAAAATACGGAAAGCACGGTGGGAATGAATGATGAGGCACGAAGGGCTTCCCTGGTACTCCGTGGTAAAGAATCCGCCAGCCATTGCAGGAGACTCAGGTTCAGTCCCCGATCAGGAAGATCCCACATGCCGTGGAGCAACTCAGCCTGTGAGCCACAACTACCGAGCCTGTGCCCTAGAGCCCAGGAGCCCCAACTACTGAGCCCCCTCACCCTAGAAGCCACTGTAGTGAGAAGTCTGCACACTACACTAGAGAGTAGCCCCCACTCCCCACAACTAGAGAAAAAGCTCACGCAGCAACGAAGACCAGCACAGCCAAAAAAATAAAAAATAAAAAAAAAACTATGTTTTAAAAGATGCACAAGATGAGGACTTAGACGCCTGTGCCCGAGGCTGGTCCCTTTGCAGAAGGCACTTGCTGTGTGCCAGGACTTGGTGAGGGTCCCTAGGCCACTGGGGATGATGCAGAAGGAAGCTTACTTGCCAGTGTTCCAGGTCCCCCATCCTCTGGCACTTGTGGGAGAGGCGACCTGACACCGTGTTGGCATGAAGTGAGTACATGTCCTAGGGAAGGACTCTGATTACCTCTTGCTCTGACTTCCTAAAGACAAGTGAGAGCCCTCTTGTTAGTGGGCAGCAGATGGCCTGGCCCTGAGCAATAGCACCAGGGTTATGGCTATTTATAGATGTTGTCATGAGCCCGCAGGAAGCAGGGGGGTGGCCCTTTCTGCCAGGAAAGGAGACTTCTAGTTTCAGAGGAGAGGATGAACCTCCAGTCTCAGGTGGCTGGTAACCCAGACAGTCCAGAAGAGCTCGTGGGTAGTTTTCTGATAACCCCACTTACGGCTTCTCTGGTGGCTTAGACGGTGAAGAATCCTCCTGCCATGCTGGAGACCTAGGTTCTATCCCCAAGTCGGGAAGATCCCCTGAAGATGGGAATGGCTACTCACCCCAGTATTCTTACCATGGAGAATTCCGTGGACAGAAGAGCCTGGCAGGCTACAGTCCATGGAGTCCCAAAGAGTTGGATATGACTGAGGGAAAAACACCATTTATTATGGTTAAAGTTTTCCCTTAAAATGACAAGCAGCAAATGGTAAAATCTGCTCTGTTAAACTAGTTGCATATTAAAAATGGAAGCACTTAAAGAAAAGAGAATTATTCTTTTAATCTTCATAAAAGAATGCTGTATGAGGGTGAATAGCACCCTCAGAAGCATTTTTACTCTCTGAGTGTCATTGGGTGGCACTGTCGTAAATAACGTTAACTTTTTAAAAAACTTACAAAAAATTACCTATACCAAAACATGTGGTATGTTTGGTTTTTTTCCTAACTTTTACTTTTTAAAATGCATGTTTCTGAAATATAGAAGGCTGTTCTCGCCTCTGCTTTGCCTCATCATCCCTCCCATTAGATACCCATTTTAGGGAGTGGTGTTGACCAGGAAGAGAAGTGAGAGGAACGAAATGACGTGTGAAACCCTGTGAATGTCCTGGGAAAGAAAGAGCCCACCTAAGGTTGTTCTTTAACAGGGTAAGCACACTTCAGGGGTAGGGACATTTGGCATCTTGGGTTTTAATTTTTACTTTGTATCAGAAACTGGAGTGTTTTAGATGTTAAGACTTGGGTAAACTTAAGCAGAGAAGAAACTTATCTGCTAAGGAGAAAGTTGGAGGGTAGAGCTCAGAGGGTCGAAATCAAAGTCAGGTATGTCCCTGGTGGTCCAGTGGCTGAGGCTCTGGGCTCCCAGTGCAGGGAAGCTGGGTTCGAGCCTTGGCCAGGGAAATAAATTGTACATGCTGAAGCTAAGAGTTTACATGCTGCAATGAAGATAAAGATCTTGCCACATTAAGACTTGGTGTTAGCCAAAAAAAAAAAAAAATTTTTTTTTTCTTTAAAGGAAAGAAAGTGAAGGCAGACAGAGCCAGTAGAGTCTGGGGAGAAAGCTCTGGGAGTCTCTTGCTCTGTCCTCCCCACCCCCACCCCCCAAGAGTTTGTAGTTTCTTGGTCTGAGCAAGTCTCTGGCTTCCTCCCACCCAGACGTTCCCACAGGTTCCATCTCCTTCCACAGGAGGGAGGTGCAGGGGGTTGGCCAAAAAACTGCCAAACTCATTCTTTTCTGTTGGACCCTGATGGGATTATGATACTGTTTAAGGACTAGAAAAAGGAGCCGAACTTTATAGATTTCTAAAACTTTTTGAAATAAGTAAAATGTAGAGGTACATGCACTTGTGTTTATGTATGATCTCGTCATAAACAATGTACAAGTTAGCCTCTTGGTGCGTAATCATTGATTAATTGACTGCAGACAGAAAGGCCTTTTCCAGGTATGCTACTGAGACCCTGTGCTTCTCTAAGAGGGCATGGTCCTTCCAAACTGGGCACGTAGCAAACTCCTTCAGTTCCAACATTTTCTGGGTCATTGTTAGAATAACACAGCTTAAATGGAATTTATTCACAGTGCTGTTATATCAATATATTCTTTATTATTTTAGGATTAGATTTCGGTGTATAACAAGAATGTTGTTATTGTCTTCAGAAGGGATTTTATTATTACCATTTGAGAATGGAGCTTTTATTCCTTCACCATCTCCATTTTCTCCTTCATTAACTAAGAGGCAAATTAGACTTGCATTTAGCTGATGTCTGCCAAATGTTATTTTTAGAAGCCTTCTCACCTCTTTCTCACTCCCTTGGGATTGCTTCTTTCTTTCCTTAGCTGTGTTTTGCCCTCTCAATCATTGCAATCAAAATCATTGCCCTCCCAATATTAGTTCAATATGTAAAACCTCCTGTTTATTTGCTTTTGGCATAGGAAAGTCCTTGCTCGGTCCCCAAACCCAAGGAAAAATGTTAAAAGAAAAAGGATTCTCTATAGTAATAAATTTCTGTATGTGTAGCAACACTGTGAAATGGGTGGCCAATGGAGAAAAATATTTGGCACAATAGATACTAGTGAAAGTATTAATATTTTCAGTAAACAAAAAGGTTTCCAGTTAAAAAATGGGTAAATGGAGTGAATTCCCAATGGAAGCAGGTGGTCAGTCAAAATATGGGAAAACATCTGAATTTCATTATTAATAAATGTGGGGAAAGACATAATTTCTTACAGCCCAAATTGTAAAGATTAAAAAATTATTTGAGCAAAAGTATGGGTGAAAAGGTATTCTCTTACTGTTGGCACAGAATTAATATAAACTTTCTGGTACATCTTGTGTAACACATGCCTTAAAGTGTACATATATTTTGATAATTCAATTTGTAGAAATTTAAACCAAGAAGACGCAGTGGGCACAGAGATTTAAATATATGTCTGCATGTTCATTTTCCCGTTATGTATAATACAGAAAAACAGAGGAAGTCTCAGTGACTATAAATAATAGGTTAAATTTTATATGCATTTGATTAACTGTATAGTTTGTTAGAACTACATGTATAGCTGTTAAAAACAAGGAAACCCAAAAGAACAGATCAGAAAAACAATACCCAGGGTATGTTCCAATTTTTGTCTTAAAGAAGTAAAGAAATATGGTTTGTGCATAAATTGAAAGAAGGTGAGAAAAGTTTACCTGAATATATTAATATTAAAGACAGGTCTCTGTGGGGAATGGAATTATGGGAGGACCCCCTCCACTCCTTGTGATTTTTTTTGAATGTTAAAAAAATTCTTCTGTGAATATGTATTGCTGCTGTCAACAGGAAGAAATCCAACTGAAAGAATTAAGTGTTTTAGGCATATGGAGTATTAAAGGATTTTCTTTATGCTGTTTTTTTCTTTCTAGCTCAGTAATACTACAATTATTTGAGGTTTCAACCTGAGGGTTATTTTAGTTTTACAGTTTACCATATGTAGTATTTTAAATAAAAATTACTTCAGGGTTATTAAAAAATTGAAATACTTTAGATATCAATTACTTAGCTTAACGTGCAACTTTAGTGAATTAAGACCAATTAGGATAATAAGGTACTATTTATATCTACTGTAATAAAGTATGAAACATAAATATATTTGTATTTACTGTTCATGCTTACTATAAATTTCTGTGCTGATGCTGTTAGCACTGAGATTCCTTTAAATGCTTCATAGAGATGAGTTTATACTAGATTTGTGCTTCTATGAATACCAGCTGTAATTTATTAATTAGTCACTTATTATACCATGTCCTGTGCTAAACACTTGATTTTTTTTTTTATAAAAAGAAAATTTTGCCCTTGCAACTTTGATGTTGAAAAGATTTCTGGCATCTGGTGCTGTTTGTAGATTCTGGACCCCAGGTAGTATTTCTTAAGGTTTCTGCCTGAAGTTTTCCACTGCTAAAACAATGATAATTTGTTGCAAAAGAGAAAACTACAATCATTTTATATTGAGGCAGTGATGGTGTTCCCAATGTCACTATTTGCAAAAGGGAAGTTTTAAAATCAGTTTGAGCTGGAGAGCTGAAACAGTGAGCCAAATGAAATTCGATTTTCGTGTTTTTGAAAAGGCTGCAGAAATTGCGAGAGCTGTTGTTAGAATGGCCTTTTGAAAATCCCCTTGCATGCTGGACAGAGGATGAGCGGGTGCCTCTGAATCTGGCATTGTTGGACCAATCGAGCAAAGACGGGTTTATTGACAGGAATGCTGCTGAAGAACCACAAGAGTTGAGCTGTTTGCTTTCAGATTTAGCAGCTGTTTCGACAAGCAGAACTCTTTATTCTTGCTCAGACCTGAGTGAGCTGAGCCTCAAGGTTGAAAAGTAAAAAGGGAACATAAGAGAAAGTTCTTTTTCAAGTTAGATTTCTGTGTGTTATTGACTTTCCTTCAGAATTTTCTTTGTCCTAATTGATATTTCTTCCCATCCTGTTCCCTAAAGGATTCTTCTTTAGAACTTAACTGCATACTTTCATCATCCGGTGCAGTCTCTATTTTGTTTTTAACCTTATCTGTTTTTTTTTTTTTTTTCTTTTCTCTGAGATCTTCCCAGATCAGGGATTGAACCGACGTCTCCTGCATTGGCAGGTGGATACTTTACCACTGAGCCAGCAGGGTAGCCCCTCCATTCTCTTTTTTGTTTTCCCCAAAACAAAGCTACAACAGCATCAGAAACACAAAAACTGAATAGACCTTACCCGTGAGTAAATTCTAGAGAATTGTCCTCCATCCCACTTCTTGGGAACACAGGCCCAGGCTCCTAGAAGTATTTTTGGAGATCGTACAGGGCTCAAAAGGAGGGCAGAAGCCCAACATTTGTTGAGTGCCTACTATGTGTCAACATTTAAAGCTCCGGCCTGTGTTCTGTCGATGTTGCTCTGGTGCATCTGTGCAGAGAGATGCACTCCACGTTGACCTCCTTCTCCACCATCTTGAATGGTACCCAATTCTGCCATTTAAAGCTTTAGGGGGTGGCATAGATGGGGAAACACACCTCGAGGTTCCTCAGCTAGAAAGTACAGGATTTGAAGTTGAATCTAGGTCTGCTTAAGCTTGTCTTTTTTCCTCTCTTTATAAACAGAATAACTAGTGGAATGGGCCACCAAAAATTCTTGTTCCAAGGCAAGAAGGAAGTCTGGTTTGTTTCTTCTTGCCGTCAGAGCGGGCCTTTCTGTCTCTGGGCTATTTGGACATTTCTACCTACTTTGTTGTAGCTGTTGTTTAGTCAGTTGTGTGCAGCTCTTTGCGACCCCATGGGCTGTAGCCTGCCTGGCTCCTCTGTCTATGGAATTTCCCAGGCAAAATATCTGGAGTGGGTTGCCATTTCCTTCTCCAAGGGATCTTCCTGACCCAGGGCTCGAACCCTCATCTCTGCACTGGCAGGCTGATTCTTCACCCCTGAGCCACCAGGGAAGCCCCTTATATCTACTGAGTGACCCTAAAAATCAAACTATTAAACTTTCAGCTTTAAGAAAAATTACCTATTTAACATTTTGGATGGAAACCTTGCCTGTTCGCTGACCTTTCACCTCCCCCTGGGTCTTACTGCGCCCCAGGCCAGCCTTTGAGAAGAGAAGACGTGTTGGTCTTTGGAACACTGCCTAGAATTGCCTGAGAAATCTTTTCCTCGTATTGTCTCTGACTGGTGTGATCTTTTCATACTGAGAGACAGTTTTAGGTTTTGCATACTTAGAGTAGGGAGAGAAACATCTGCCAGTGTTTTACTAGTGGCCTGATTTTCATGATTTTTCTAATTAAGGGTGGTGGAGATGCCTGTGATAGAAATAGCAAATTGCTGCAGGTGGCAATGTCAGTGAAGCTAAGAGCCCTGTTAAATTTCATGTCATGGTACGGACTCTTCTGGACGGGACACTTGCCCTTGTTCCTTCTGGTTATTCGTCACCTCCCCGGGACCCCCTTTGGAGGGAGCTGAGTAGCAGGCAGTGAGGGTGGAGGGGAAGGAGAGGAGACCCAAAGAGTCCTCTGAAGGAGGAAAGAAGAGTGTGCAGTTAATGCCTTGAACAGAAAGTTTGTAGCTGTTTTTTTTTTTTGAAATCACAAAATGGACAAAAGTTGTTATTAAACCCATTTCCTGTGTTTAAAAAGAAAAAAATTGTGGTTGAAGAAAATAGAAGCATAGAAAGTCAAGTCCATGTAAGCTTGAAAAGAAACCTGCAGTGGTGGATTTGCACATCAGCCTTAATTGGCCCAATTGACCTTCTCTGCTGTATTTACAATTGCCTTCAAATTGTAAGCAGATGTTTGAAACCCCTTCTTTAATAGGTCTGCAACATCTGTTTCACCACCCCCGCCGCTGCCCACCAAAGCAGTCATAATTAGGGAGCACCTTACGCATACATCTTTCCTTATGGACCCAATCGATCGGATTTCTCCCTAAGGTATTAAAGTCAACCCTCATTCTCGCTTTTATTTGAATACACTTTGTTTTATATTTTCTTACACACAAGAGCAGTATGCCAGCTCAGTTGGAAGAAAAAAACAAACAAACAAAAAACAAAACCAAACCAAGGTAATTAGTTTCCATAATAAATTTTTAAAATTGTGTCTATAGTGACTGATAGCAGGTGAAACATGTATGTGTGTGTAATGGTAAACCCTTGAAGATGTCTGAGAGCTTTTGTCCTTTCCTGCTGCCGTTGTGTTTTCAATGGAGTGTTTCCTATAAAGTCAGCAAAGGAAAATGTGGAAATCTTAAAAGCTGGGAGAAGCATTCTTTTATCCTATTTTGTATTTTAACTAACAGCCTTCTTTTCTGGGAGTTGTTTTAGGTTTAGAGCGAAATTGAACAGAGGTACAGAGGTCCCCCTAACACTGCCTCTCCTCCCCTCCCCTGTTCCAGTTCTCTCCTTATTAGCATCTCAGGGTGGTACATCTGTACTGACTGATACATTATCGTAATTATAAGTACATCACTTATATTAGGGCTCTCTCTTTGTGTTATCCATTCTGTAGGTTTGGACAAATCTGTAATGACATGTCTCCACCATTACAGTATTGTCCAGAGCAGTTTCACTATTCTAAAAATCCCCTTATTGGGAGGGAGCATTATGGATGGAAATATTCTTTTATGATGATATGTTTACTTTAAAAAGGAATTGTTTCTGATGCAGGGTGGTTCAAAGAAGTAGTCATTTTGATGTTTCACAACTGAATGTACAAAATTTCGTAGAACAATCTTTTATGTGCTTCATATTTTAAAATAACATTTCATATATACTTTATAAATTTTACTCAGATTGATATAGCATGATGTATGTCTAATAACTAGAAATTTCTATAAATTGCTGGCATTCACTTTAGTTGTATATAAATAATTCTTTTAAGGATCAAACTTAAGATTGTATCTTTTTTGTGGACACATTTTATTTTTTATTTTTTCATAATATATATATTTTATTGAAGTATAGTGAAAGTTGCTCAGTCATGTCCGACTCTTTGCAACCCCATGGACTACACAGTCTGTGAAATTCTCGAGGCCAGAATACTGGAGTGGGTAGCCTTTCCCTTCTCCAGACTGGAGAGCGAACCCAGGTCTCCTGCACTGCAGGCGGATTCTGTACCAGCTGAGCCACCAGGAAAGCCCTTGTTGAAGTAAATATTGTATTATTTTTCAAATTATTGACCATTGTAGGTTATTATAAGATATTGACTATAGTTCCCTGTGCTGTACAGTAAATCTTTATTGCTTGTTGCACATCTATTTTTTTAAAATTAGAATCTAGCATTCTGTTCATACTAAATCAAACAAGTGGAGTCAAAATGTCATGAATTTTTTAGTTAGGCAAAAATTCCCAAGTTTTCTAAGATACACATGATGCATACTATTTATATATATGGATGCGAAAGGTTGTGGACACTTATTTTAAATGAGTGGCATCAGGTCAGATGTGTTTAGTGGGAAGAGGTTGCTGTCCGCCCTTTTGTCCCAAGGTGTGTCTTTCATCTGAAGATTCCTTCCGTATAGATGATAGCCAAAGTCTAGAAGAGGAGAATTATGCCAGGGAAAAGCACCCGGTTTCAAACACGTGAAAAACGACAGAGTCATGCTAGGCTTAGAACTGCATGGGAGAGGCCTGTACCCTCTTGACACGTGGTGAGGCTGATGTAGGTCCGTGGCATTCCGGGCCGGGGATTAGAGTGGTTCGACTGTCCTGAGTACCTGCCCTTGAACAGGGTGCAGACTTCGTGTTTTTGTCAGCAGTAGAAGTAGATGTTGTTAAAGAGCTTTAGCGAAATATAGGGCTTCTATGGTGGCTCAGGTGATAAAGAATCTACCTTGCAATGTGGAAGACCTGGCTTCGATCCCTGTGTCGGGAAGATCCCCTGGAGAAGGGAATGGCAACCCACTCCAGTATTTTTGCCTGGAGAATCCCATGAGCAGAGGAGCCTGGTGGGCTACAGTCCATGGGATAGCAAAGAGTCAGGCAAGACTGAGTATCTTAGTACCTTGTGAACTATATTATGTATACAGAAAAGGGTACATATCCTAAGGGGTAGCATTTGAATTTTTACAGATTAAGCTAGCACATGTAACCAGATCAAGGAATAGCACCGTCCAGCTCCCCAGAGGCGCCTATCGTGGTCCCTTGGGGTCACTGTTCTCTGCTCAGGCGCTCTGTCCTGACTTCTAGCACCGCCATAATTTTGCCTGGTTTTGTACTGGTCCATCTGTCACTGCGTGGCGTAGTTTGTTGATCCTTATTGCTGTTAATGGGCTTCCCTGGTGGTTCAGTGGTAAAGAACCTGCCTGCCAATCCAGGAGATGAGAGTTCAATCCCTGGGTCAGGATGATCCCCTGGAGAAGGAAATGGCAACTCACTCCAGTGTTCTTGTCTGGAGAATTCCATGGGCAGGGAGCCTGGCGGGCTATATTCCATGGAGTTGCAGAAGAGTTGGAGCCGACTAAACCACAAAAAACTGCTGTTAATACTCCATCTGGTGAATGCCCCACAAGTTGCTTATCTGTTCTACTATTGACAAGCATTCAGGTTGTCTCCAGTTTGGGGTTTTTGTGAATAGTGCTGTTATGAACAGTCTGGTTCTTTTGGCGAACATATATAATCATTTCTGTTGAGTAAATACCTGAGAGTGGAATTGCTGTGTGTAAGGTATGCATATGTCAACTTGAATAGTTTTCTACTCAGTCTGACAAACCAATTTCCAATCAGCCATGTATGAGAGTTCAGAATCAGCAGACTTTCAAGATTTGTACTCGCATTCTTACTTGATGACCTTGTGTTACCAGTGATAGCATTTCTGGGGTGCCCAGCCTAACCTCAACTGTGGAACAGAGCCAAGCCAGCTCAGGGCACAGCTGACGTTTGTACTCACCCACCATGGACCAGGCCTTCCGCCTTGTGCTTTCATTATACCTTTGTACAGATGAAAAGACTGCAACTAAGGTGATTTAATTTGTCCACGGTCCTAAAGGCAGTAGTGTTGTGTTTACCAAAGACAGGGAACAGACTAAGGGCAGGAGGAGAATGGGGTGACAGAGGATGAGATGGTTGGATGGCATCACCGACTTAATGGACAGGAGTTTGAGCAAGCTGCAGGAGATGGTGAAGGACAGGGAAGCCTGGTGTGCTGCAGTTCATGGGGTTGTAGAGAATCAGACACGACTTAACGACTGAACAACAACAGGAGACAGATCCCAAAGCAGAAGCCTGTGTTCTTAGCTGCGGTATTGTATAGCCCTTGCCTTTGTGTTTAAGCACTGGTTAAATCCTCTTGCCTTCCAAAGAAGTTGCATTATATGACTTCTAGAAAACGCGGGGATGGAGGACGTTAACTTGATCCTCCTATATAGCATCTTACTATTACTGTAAATAACTGTAATAATAAATAATGTACTGATGGTTTGGGGCTATGAACTCTAGATCTTTACACACATTATAAATTGTTCCTAATATTTGTACAGTGGCTTATTTTTTTGTTTGCTGATGAAAAAATAACATCAGAAAGCCAACAGAATACTCTTTGTTGACACATTCTATCCATTAAAATTTAAGTATAAGCTAACTGAGTTTAAATATTTTTGGCAAATTGAGGGACACCTTTGATTTATACTTTCATGTTTTGTCTGTTTATGAGCTATGTAAGATCCATCCAACCTTTTACAGAAATGGAGTCTTATTGAAGATGAGAGTTTGTTTATATGTTGAAGCTCTCCCCCAACTCCGCCCCCGACCCCCACCGCCCATGGAAAGCACTTCTAAAGTAGTGCTAGCAGATTATATGTGGACCATTTATAAGCTAAATAAAACTTTTCTTATTCAGTAGTCTTGGCATTCAGTGAAATAAATGTTACCATTACAATTTATCATTTGAGTCAGTAGGCATTTTGAGTCTTTGTGTAAATGTAGCTGGCTTGGAAAACACTGACAGCATTGTTATAGGCCAGTAACTGGGTATAAAGTGTCTTGCTGTTCAGTCACTAAGTCGTGTCCGCCACTTTGTGGCTCTGAACTGCCACATGCCAGGCTTCCCTGTCCTTCACCATCTCTCTATCACTGTGAGGTGTCTATTGTATCTTAAAACAGTGTGAAAAATTCAAAACATGCGTGTAAAATATTAATAGTGAGCTGGACCATCTTCCCATGAACTTTTGAGTTAGGTCTTTTGTGTGGCATGTCTGTTAGCTTCCTTTGCCCACACCTCGGACGTTGCCTTCAGAGACCTCCTACCTTGTTAGGTGGCTCTTGTCCCTTCGGCGGGCCCTGGGCCCCTGCTGCTCTCTCTTCCCGTGGTTCTTTCTTCCCTGAGCTGTCTCTTCCACCCCTCCCCCTTTTAAAGAGTTGAAGTAAAGTTGATGTATAATGTAAGTTTCAGGTTGGAGCATGCTGACTCAGTATTTTTACAGATGGCACTCATGGCTGTGATTCCCTGTGCTGTACATCTTTATTGCTTATCTGTTTTACACACAGTAGTCTGTACCTCTTAAACTCATACCCTTAATTTCCTTCTCCCCTTCTTCTCTCCCCTTTGGTAGCTAACCACTAGTTTGTTTTCTCTATCTGTAAGTCTAATTTTTCTTTGAACTCCTTTTGAGAATTTATACTCTATAATAAAGCAGAAGTATGGTTTGTGTTTCTGTATAGGAAGGAAAGCAAATTCTCACAAAATAATGAGTCATCTCTAAATGTATGTGAGTAATGAATTATCACTGTACACCAGTCAGAATGGCCATCATCAAAAAAATATGTATATAATAAATGTTGACTCTTACTCTCTTGGTGGAAATGTAAATTGATAAAGCTACTGTGGAGAACAGTATGGAGGTGCCTTAAAAAACTAAAAATAGAATTAACATATGATCTGGGCATATACTCAAAGGAAACCATAATTCCAAAAGACATATGTACCACGATGTTCATTGCAGCACTGTTTACAGTAGCTTGGACTGGGGAGCAGCATAAATGTCCCTCCACAGAGGAATAGATAGGAAGATGTGCTACATATATACAATGGGATATTACTCAGCCATAAAAAGGAACAAAATAATGCTGTTTGCAGAGATGTAGATGGAAAATCCCATGGACAGAGGAGCCTGGTAGGCTGCAGTCCATGGGGTTGCTAAGTTGGGCACGACTGAGTGATTTCACTTTCACTTTCACGCATTGGAGAAGGAAATGGCTATCCACTGCAGTATTCTTGGCCTGGAGAATCCCAGGGACGGGGAGCCTGATGGGCTGCCGTCTATGGGGTCACACAGAGTCGGACACAACTGAAGCGACTTAGCAGCAGCAGCAGCAGCAGCAGCAGATGGACCTAGAGGCTGTCATACAGAGTGAAGTAAGTCAGAAAGAGAGAAGCCAATATTATAAATTAATGCATATATGTGGAATCTAGAAAAATGGTATAGATGATCTTATCTGCAAAGCAGAAATGGAGACACAGATGGAAAGAGCAAAAGTATGGAGACCAAGGGGCAAAGGGGAGGCCTGGGGTGAACTGGGAGATACACGATTGATTCTGTGTATAAAACAGATAATAAATAAGAACCTACTGGGAACTCTGTTCAGCTCTGTGGTAACCACGTTGGGAGGCAAATCCAAGAAAGAGGGGATATGTGTAAACATAGAGCTGATTCACTTTGTTGTCTAGCAGAAAGTAACACAGCATTGGAAGGCAACTATGCTCCAGTGAAAAATTAATTTAAAAAAAGAAATGTGTGTGAGTGAGATCTTAGAGTCAGGCATCTTCCTAACCTGCTTTCTGAGATGTGATTCTAAAGAAGATGGTCAGCTATTGCAGGTTTATTTCTGAAAGACCCATCCGCCTTTGACTGAAACAAGCCTTCTCCCTTTGAATCCATATTTACTAAAGCCATACTGAAAAACGGGTCTCCCCCCTGTCCCTTGAAGTGAACATGCTAATTCTGTCCATCGACCTCTTGTCTTTGCAACTATTCATTTTTGTGCAGCTTTGAATATGTGAAGCAATGTCTATGTCCAGTCTCATTTAATTTAACTGTAGAGACCAAATGCTTCAGTGGGGAAGTTGGTCCCTGTTCCTGTTTCATATTCTTTGCTGCTTAGAAATAAGAAGAGTTTACCTGTGTATCCAGATTATATTCGTTTCTTGTGGCTGCTGCAACTGTGACCACAAACTGGGTGGCTTCAACAACAGAAAGTTGCTTTCTCCCAGCCCTGGAGGCCCTCATCAGGGTGTGTGCAGGGACGCGCGTCCTCTGAGGTTCTAGGGCGGGGGATTTTGCATCTTCCAGCCTCTGGTAGTTCCTGGTGTTCTGTGGCTGGCAGAGTCATCATTCCAGTCTCTGACTTCGTTTTCACGTGACCTTCTCCTCTGTGTCTGTCTCCTTCTCCTCTGGCTCAAAAGGACGTATGTCATTGGATCTAGAGCCCTCCCTGGGAATCTCACCTCAAGATCCTTAATTACATCTCCCAAGACGCTTTTTCCAAGTAAGGAGATATTCACACAGTCTGGGTATCAGGACATGGACATACATTTGGGGGGAGGGTGGGCCGTGATTAACCCACACCGCTGAAGGAAGAACAGCTTGCATTACTAAGAAGCTGAGAGCAGGAAGGGAGATGGAACGTCCCTGGCCAGTGTCCTGGGAGGGTGCAGGCTGGCTTGCATCCTGTCACTGGTGTGGGGAGCATTCACTCATGTCCTCCTCTGCAGCTTTGAAATGAAAACTGCAGCCTCGGTTATACTCATCAACTAAAAATGGGATGAAATGACCTAAAAATAGTCCTAAGTAATCTCTGGCTTTAAAATTGGCCCAGATCCCCATGTTACTTAGAAAGTGTGGAAAGAAAAACTTGGAGAACTATCAACTGCCTAAATGGTCATTACCTAAGGATTATTTCAGATTTTGGCTTCGTTTCAGGAAACATATTCATTTTGTTTTCAATTTATATTTTGTTGCTCTTCCCTTACCCCGACCCCACACCCCTCAGTGTGAGAACTTGGTTAGCTGAGCCTCATATCAGGGTTTCGACGAGGGCTGAGCCCATGAAGACAAAAGTAGCTTTCATTATTGAGCTTGACACAGGTTTGTGATTGCAGCTGACTTGCACATTTCTTTAAAATTATACTTTTATGAAAAACCAACTCTTCCAACGTGTAAAAATTACCACTCATTTCTTCCCATGTGACTGCTGGGGATCTTATATGTTCTTCTATGAACTAACATTACTGGGAAAGAATTAAAAAAAAACAAAAACAAGTATCATTCCATTTCTGCTGATAATTTTGTGTGTTTGAGGTTACGGAGTTGTGATACTGGCAGCCAGGAGGTAAATTAAACATTAATGCTCTCTTGATTAATAGATTTTTTTAAAAAACTGGGATTTAGAATTCACCCTCAGCCTCTTTTATTCTGTTTGGGCTATTCCTGACATGGGCTTGGCCAAGATGCTATCTTTTGCATTGCATTTTTAAATGTCTATAATTTATATTGGAGTTATTTTGAGTTGTGTACTAACGGTTTCCATTTAAAAGGATTGTAAGATTATAAAAATTTGTAAAATATAGTGCATAGTTTTTGTAATGCTTCACAGAACCTTTATAAATAACTTTTTGAACAATAAGCAGATCAAACTCCAATGGTGAGAATATCAAGGTCTATTCAGTTTGTGTACATTTATCCCTATTCAGCAAATATTTTTGATATAGTTCTCGACTAGTACTTAAGAAAAAAGTGATGAGCACTTTCCTTAAACTTACTGCCTTTTTTTTTTTTTTTAAAAGCACTAGGATTTTCACTGAACTAGTAAGCAAGATAGTATTCCTATCTTAGCCTTAGGGTAAGTGTATCTCTTGATCCTGTTTTGCAAGAGGAGCAGCAGATTAATTTGCCTGGATAATAGGCTTGCCTTGTGGAGGCTTGCTCTCTGAGTGTGGATCAGGGCCTTGTTCCAGAAAAGTCTTGTGACAGTGGCTCAGAGGAGTGGTAGATTGACTTGGGGGTGTTTTGGAAACTCTGTCACTAAATCAAGCAAATCATGAGGTCAGGATGAGAAGGCAGATGGTGGCGTGAGGGTTAGGAGTTGGCAAGAGGTCGTGGGCATGTTTGCATGGCCTTATTGAGTAAGAAGGCAACTTAGCATGGTGGGCATGGTGGGCTAGGGGATGAATATAAGACAGGTGACTCCTGCTTGGATTTTTTTAAACAAATTGGGAATCAGCTCTTTGTAACCATGACTGAAGTGGGGGAGGCCCACAGAAGCACCCGCTCTTACACGCCCGAGGAGATATTTTCATGTCTAAAAATGACCTGGTACTGATTACCGCTGGCAGAACATGACATCTGTATGGTAGCTAATTAGCCCCTTCAGGGGCCTGTCTGCCCAGGAACAGCTGACGCAGGGCGGGCAGGAACACTGGACTCTGGTGACAGCTGATCCCGCTGCTGGGTTGGGAGATGCCCATGTCCATAAACACGTGGGAGCAGGGTGCCCTGGCATGGCCCTGCTGGGGGAGTGAGGCTCCGGAGAAAGGAGCACCCCCTCCCTGCTCCCAGGGTCTTGCCCTGAGCAGGACAGCACCCTGTAGTCCAGTGAGGCCATCTGAACTGTGTTTCGGGTTTATGGGCTTGGGAGGGGCCGAGTTACAAACTGACTACTTCCAACTGTAATCTGGAGAAACTGCAAATTTACAGCTTTGACACATGCTCTGGATTTAATCTGACTGCTAATAAAATACGTTTGCACCATCAGTTGGTTTTAATCAAAAATTTGACCCAAAAGGTGATAGCTCTGATTGCTGCTTTTGCTGTTGGATTTCTGTGGGATTCATATAGGAGTCTTCAGTGCTGGAAAGCTTCTTGGCTCCAGAAGACTCTTGACATAATATGAAATTAAAGTCTTTGTCACAATATTTAGGAAAGACAAAACCGTAAGTTGCGTTACTGATATCTGAGTCAGACGCCTTGACATCCCCTGGCTTTAAATCTTGGAAGCGGTTGGCTACTCTGTTGGAAGTGGTTCCTCCCCAATCCTTGGGTTCCCCACGGGGAACCTGGCCCCATAAGGCCAGGACCCTGACGATGCCTAAGACAAGGCTGAAGGCTTTCATCCGGGCATGGAAGATAGTGGTCTCTCTGAGAGGCTTTCCACTGGGCAAGTTGGTGCTCCACAGGTCCTTGATCCCAGACAATTGCACTCGGATAATTACTCTTTTCCTTTAAGAAGGTATTTTTGTTTCTCAACCCGAAAATTTGGTGTTGAACCCAGAATAGGAAGCCATAGAAGTATTTGCTGGAAGAGTCTCTTCATAAGTGGCCACAATCTGCTGGGCCACACAAAGGCCCAGGACATACTGGGTCGGGTTTGTGATTAGTCTCGCTCGCGGTGTTCTCGTTCTAGGTCACACTTGCCCTCGTGTATTTTCACGCTCTTGCTTGGTCTTTCTTGTGATGGGTCGTGCTCACACTCGGCTGCTGTCACATTCAGTCACTTTTGCAGCGGGTCACTCTCTGGCTCTTGGTGTCTCCCACACTTGGGCACACCTATGCTCAGTTCTGTTCAGTCGCTCAGTCATGTCCGGCTCTTTGCGACATGACTGCAGTTTGTCAGGCTTCCCTGTCCATCACCAACTCCCAGAGCTTGCTCAAACACACGCACTTACAACTAGAGAAGCAAATTCACTGCCACATTTGGAATCAGATAACTTTCAATGTGAAGAAGCTGTGTGACTACCAAGTATTCATGAAGTGCCAACATGTGTCTAATGATAAATAACCAAAGAGCAGCAAATTCCCTCCATTCTGGACAGATATGTGAGGGACAATCTTTTCTTCTCAAAACTTAAGCCCACAGTTTGTGGGCTAATTTTGATCACTGGAAACATTAATTAATCAAGCTGCAATAATTTCAGTTATTTAAAGCTGTAGTAATTTTGCTGTGGGAGTCTTTGGATCCTTTACCACTTTCTTTCTTATCTTGGAATCTTTCCCTTTGTTTTTATCCTCCTTTCTTGGCTAATGTCCCATCCTCTTCTTTTTACTGTAGATGTTTCCAAATTATGTTCTTCCTTTCAGTCAGTCAGCCAGTCTGTTCAGTTGCTCAGTCAGGACCCCAGGAATCCTTGTCTAGGCTGCAGGTGAGGTTGGGGAGCTCTAGCGTCACTTATTTCACTGGTTCATATTTAACCAGCTCTTCAAACGTTAATCGAGTTGCGTGTGCTCTGCACTAGGCTCTTCGTCAAGGTTCTCTAGTGTGACACTCTGCCTGCTGGGAGTCCAGTCACGTAGACAGTAAGGTCAGTCCTCGTGTCCTCTTCCTTCCTGCCTCTTTCTCCTCATCAGGTATTTCCCTCACCTTCTTGCCCTTTCATTAGGTCGTAGCTGTGATCACATTAAAGCCAGAAGGCCACTTACCACACAGTAGACAGATCACAGATGAGCGGTGCCCATGCATGTATAGCAGCAGTGACCTGTCTGCCTGGGACTTCCTTGCTTGAGCCCAAATGCCCACTGATGTGCAAGAACACATCTCTCAGTGAATTGAGAGGAGTTTTCCCCCTTCCACTGTAGTGGTAGAAAGGCGGAAAATCGGAGCTGTGAAAGCATGGTTGTGTCGTGTATCTCAGGCTGCTTGTCTTAACGTCTAATCGATTATCCTGATGCTATTAGGAGAGGTCAGGTCACTGGGGAGCATTCCTAGTGAGAGTTCTGAGAGCCGATGCTTCAGAGACCAGTTCTGCAACAGAATGTAAGCAAAGGTATTTTTCTAAAGTTTAAAATACATTCCCTTCCATCTGCTAAGAAGCCTAAATCCAGAAAATTCAAGACCTAAATATAGTATTTTTCAGTTTCCAATAGTTCTTTTGATAAAGTAACTCCATCTCTGTATTCTTTCCTACCATTAGATTGTCCTCAAAGATAGCTGTTTCTTCAATTTTCCTTAAAAATTTTCAGTAGCATTTGAAAAGCAGCTTTGAAAATAATTTTAATAATACTTATTTATGTCCTTCTGCTGATGTTGCGTCCTTGTTGCCGCTCATGGGCTTTCTCCAGCTATGGTGAGCAGGGGCTACTTTCTAGCTGTGGTGCCCCGGCTTCTCATCAAGGTGGCTTCTCTTATCGTGGAACTCGGGGTCTAAAGCTGTGGCACAGGTCAGCAGTTGTGGTGAATGGGCTTAACTGCCCCACCATCTGTGAGGTCTTCTCAGACTGGGGATCGAAGCCATGTCCCCTGCTTTGACAGGCAGATTCTTACCCACTGCACCATCAGTTCAGTTCAGTTTCATTGCTCAGTCATGAATAACTACTAGACCCTCTACTGCCTCCATTTCTCACCTTTCTCCCTTTAGAATACTTGTCTGATCTTCATGGTGTAAACTTCTCTCGGGAGGCAGTAGAGCAGAATGGGATCCCAGTTGTATTGCTAACTGTATAACCTTGGACAAGCCCCCTCACTTGTTAAACAGCAGTAATGAGAAGGATTCCGTTCACAGTGTTGTGAAAGTTCACAACAGTATGGCATGGCATACAGCTTGACGCAGACGTCCTGGACAATGCCACACCTTAGAACATTACTAGATTACTAAGAGCTGGAGATGAAGGAGGACACACTGCAGGCATGATAGTCAGGATCTGATTCCAGGTCTTTTGAGCAGAAAGGGATCCGCATCAGTTCAGTCGCTCAGTCGTGTCCAACTCTTTGTGACCCCTTGGACTGCAGCACGCCAAGCTTCCCTGAATCACCAATTCTCGGAGCTGGCTCAAACTCATGTCCATCGAGTCGGTGATGCCATCCAACCATCTCATCCTCTGTCAACCCCTTCTCCTCCCACCTTCAATCTTTCCCAACATCAGGGTACCATCAGGGAAGTCATAATCTGTTCATTTAACTATTTGAGAATGTAAATTATAGTTAAGATAACTCTGGGTCTCTTCATAACAGGAAAGAAGATTCGAGAAAAACTATCGGCACTTCTAATTGAGGATGGCAGTCTGCACACGTGTTCATTATATCTCCTTCTTGAGCTCCCACTGAAATAACTGTATGAGAGTAAAAGTTAAATGTCTACAACATTAAAGAAAATGAGTGATGGTTATCAGCAGATGAGCGTTAAACCATTTTCTAGAAGATGGAAAGCAGATGGAGGGATCATGGCTGGTGCAGCCCGGAGGGAGTCCCCATCAGAGACCTCATAAGCTCTGGACTTGGGATGTGTCTGTTGTGGAAGCATAGGGTTCAGTTATATGCCCACTTGTCAGTATGCCCTCTCCTGTACCACCAGTGCAGAAATGGCATGTAGTTTTGCCCAGAATTAAATATTTATTTTTATAAAGAAATTGAATGACTTTAGGTGATAACTAGCTTCCCAGGTGGCGCAGTGGTAGGGAATCCACCTGCCAGTGCAGGAGGCGGAAGAGATGAAGGTTTCATCCCTGGGTTGGGAAGATCCCCTGGAGAAGGAAATGGCAACCCACTCCAGTATTCTTGCCTNAGGTGATAACTAGCTTCCCAGGTGGCGCAGTGGTAGGGAATCCACCTGCCAGTGCAGGAGGCGGAAGAGATGAAGGTTTCATCCCTGGGTTGGGAAGATCCCCTGGAGAAGGAAATGGCAACCCACTCCAGTATTCTTGCCTCGAGAATCCCGAGGACAGAGCCTGGCAGGTAGAGCCCATGAAGTCACAACGAGTCAGACAGAACTGAGCATGCACACACACAGGTGATAACTAGGGCAGTCAGTGTGGTGTTGGTACCTCAAAGAAGCATCTATCTATTTAAAGATATAAATATACTTTGATAAGGGCTTCCCAGGTGGCTCAGTGGTAAAGAATCTGCCTGCCAGTGCAGGAGCTGCAGGAGACACTGCATCCGTAAGATCTTCTGGAGGAAGAAAATGGCAACCCACTCCAGTATTCTTGCCTGGAAAGTCCCTTGGACAGAGGAGCCTGGCTGGCTACAGTCCATGGGGTGGCAAAGAGTCACGTGTGACTGAGCAGGCACACTTTTCTTTGACAAGAAACATGAAGTTTCTGGATCAGAGAACGGACCTTGTGTTACAAAGCTGCGTAGTGCTCAAGCCCCATGGCTGACGCAGTGAGACCATGATGTTACCCTGTGAATTAATTCACCAGGGCTTCCATTCTGAAGTGTTCCTGGCTGTGTGTGTGCTGAATCACTTCAGTCGTGTCCGACTCCTTGCGACCCCATAGACTGTAGCCCACCAGGCTCCTCTGTCCGTGGGATTCTTCAGGCAAGAATACTGGAGTGGGTTGCCATGCCCTCCTCCAGGGGATCTTCCTGACTCAAGGACTGAACCCACATCTTGATGTCTCCTGCATTGGCAGGCCAGTTCTTGACCACTGGAGCCACCTAGGAAGCCCCTTCCTGGCTGAGCAGCTTAAACTGCGGAAGCTGATTTTCTCACAGTTTCACAGGCCAGAAGTCCGAGATCAGGGTATGAGCAGGCCTGGTTCCTTCTGAGAGCCAGGGGGGAGGTCTTCTGTCCTTGGCTTGCGGGTCCCATCTGCTTCTGTGTCTTCCCCTTGCCCTCCCTTTAATCTTATAAGGACGTCAGTCATACTAGATAAAGGGCCTCATCACACCTGTAAAGACCTTGTCTCCAAATAAAGCTGCCTTCTAAGATACTGGCAGTTAGGATTTCAACATTAGGAATTTGGCAGGGAGGGGGCTACACTCCTAACAGTCTGCCTCTGCAACTGGGGGGTACCATAGGAGAGGAATTCCTGCATTGGGAGACTGGGGCCTCCTGTAGGGCAGCTGGCACACCTGTCCCTCCTTCCCTGGGAGGGAGGGGAGATACTTTACTGGAATATAAGCAAACCCTCCCCTGGGGAAGGGGAGGGAAGTGGGCAGCAGGAGGAAGGGGAAGGAAGTCACTAGGGTTTCGCTAACCTGAAATGTAAACAAATGGTCCAGGGAGATAGACCTACATCCCTCTGGAGCAATGTACTTACTACCACTACCTTCCAAAGCATATTTTCTTTTTACCTTTTTACTTTATTATTATTATTTTTTTACTGAGGTATAGCTGCTGTGCACCAAGACATTTATTTTATCCAGTCATTCTTGAATCAAATCGGCCCGTTCTCTTTGCTGTGAATACCTGGATTGTGCAAAAATATGAAAATGTTCCTGGAGAATTGTGTGCGAACATGTGTCGATCTTTTTATTACCTCAAGTTTGAATATGAGTGGAAAACCAAGGATTACCAAGAAATGTTATTAAAGCTTACAATGAAAAAGGCCAAGATAAACAGGAAAACTGACTACTGAGGAAAAATAGCTAATTCAAGGAAATGAATAGAATTTGAAAACATCGAATTAGGATGTGAATCTGCAGTCATTTCATCCTTGAAACAAGAATCCGATTCTATTAAAGAGTTACAGGGAATTCCCTGGTGGTTCAGTGGTTCGAATTTCGGTGCCTGTGCTGCTGGGCCCCGTGTTTGATTCCTGGTCAGGGAACTGAGATCCCCCAAAAGCCAGGGGGAATAAAAAGAGCTACAATATTGGAAATGTATCATGACTGCCACAGTTTTGAAGTATTAATAAAGAGGCTAGATGAAGATATAGTCAGGAAAATGTTTTAGATAAAGACAGAAAACATGAAAGTATAGGGAATATGGGAGGAGATAGGAGACATGTTGGAGAAGGCAGTGGCAACCCACTCTAGTACTCTTGCCTGGAGAATCCCATGGATGGAGGAGCCTGGTAGGCTGCAGTCCATGAGATCGCTGAGTAGGACACGACTGAGTGACTTCACTTTCACTTTTCACTTTCATGCATTGGAGAAGGAAATGGCAACCCACTCCAGTATTCTTGCCTGGAGAATCCCAGGCACAGAGGAGCCTGTTGAGCTGCCATCTATGGGGTCGCACAGAGTCGGACATGACTGAAGCGACTTAGCAGCAGGAGACATGTAGAAGATAAGCCCTAAAGGTGTAACTGACCTGAGTAGCTGTATGCGCCTCAAATTTCAGTTAATAAAAACTAAATTAAAAAATCAGTTCCTAGGTGACACTAGTCTCATTTCAGTTGCTCAGTGGCCATATGTATATAACAGTGATTGGGCAGTGCAGATTTATAGGAAACTTCCATCATCGCAGCATGTTCTATTGAGACAGCCCTGGTGACCCATACGGGAGACCAGAGAAAA
Source organism: Neotragus pygmaeus (assembly GCA_006410875.1). NCBI lineage: Eukaryota > Metazoa > Chordata > Mammalia > Artiodactyla > Bovidae > Neotragus > Neotragus pygmaeus. The sequence goes on along the minus strand of SJYV01028578.1, from coordinate 24,831 downwards.
GGGGACGAGGGAGGGGAGGGACTTTCCAGATAAATCACATGTGAGCACATGACTCTTGATGTTGAAAGACACCACATACAGCCAGGCAGAGTGGATTTTAGTGGACCTAAAATACATACCCAAAATACATGTATGTAGATACATCTAGCTATGACATACCATTGTGAAATCCTTAGGGAACCACAGATAAAGGGAGCAGGATAAAAATTTTAAGTGAGGGGTAAATATAGATAACTATAAGCAAATGAGACTTAGTAGTGCTAGTTTTGAGGAAAGTTCTGAGGGAAGGTGATTTTTTTTTTTTTTTTAATATTTATTATTTGGCCACACCAAGTCTTAGTTGTGGAATGTGGCATGTTTCTCAGCTGTGGCATGAGGGAATTTTCCTCGCAACATATGGGAATCAAGTTCCTTGACCAGGGATTGAACTGTGGTCCCTGCATTGGGAGTGAAGAGTCTTAGCCACCTGACCACCAAGGAAGTCCGGGAAGATGATTTCAAGTCTACAGTCATTTCCACCCAAGTGATCAATTAAGTTTAAAGACAGGTAAAGAGATTTGGATACTACGCTGAGAGTCTCAGAAAGCCAGTGTGATGAATATCTTTTCTCAGAAAGTTACTTGAGGATACTTTTTTATTTTTTTGCATTGGTCACATTTATTTTATACTCATCTTTTAAACGTTTCAGTTGCATTTTCAGTGTATATATAACTTGGACAGACACATAGTTTTATAGGTTATTTGAAAAAACTGAGCTTATGTCCATACCCTTACTTAGAGATCAAAAAAAAGCACATAAGGAATGAACGTGAGATGAAGAGCTGCCTCCAATGCATTGGAAAAATAAGAAAGGAAGCCAAGAAGGATGGAATCATGACATCCACGAAACAGCAGGTCCAATTTATAAAATCAGCGAAGGAGTTCCTGAGAAGACAATGAAAAAGCAGACCTAGGTTCACCCATTCCGAGTCCTGAAGAATGAGACAGAGCCCTCCAGGAGGAAAACCTCTGGAAGAGAAAGGAAGTGGCCAATGTATGTACTGTGACGAAGAGCTTAGTAAAATGTGGACGTATGTATTAGTTTCTTACAGCTGTTACAACAAATTGCCACATACTGGGGGGCTTACAACAATAGACATTTATTCATTCACAGTTCCTGAGACTAGAAGTCTAAAATCAAGAGTCTAGAATCAAGACCGTATTCCTTCCAGAGGCTGCAAGAACATAGTACCCTTCAGCTTCATTAAGTGAAAGTTGGTATTCATCAGCTTTTAGAATGAATCTATAGACAAGGCACTATAGACTCTAGGCTACTGGTTTTTCCAGTGGTCATGTATGGATGTGAGAGATGGATTATAGAGAAAGCTGAGTGCTTTTGAACTGTGGGGTTGGAGAAGACTCTTGAGAGTCCCTTGGACTGCAAGGAGATCCAACCAGTNATTTTTTTTTTTGGTGACATTCAATTTGTCAGTAACCATGGTCTTGCATCTGTCATGTTCTTACGCCTTGGTGGAGCCATGGAGGTCATGGCAGGCACCTGGCACTTTTGGAAAGGTTTGACTCTGGGAGAGGATCCTGGCCAGGTGGAGAATGGTTGGTGGGGGGTGCTGGTGCTCCAGGCAGAGGGAAGAGTGTGGGCCAAGACAGGGAAGCCAGAAAATGTAGGGTAAGTTTAGAGAATTCTCAATCGTTCGTGCAGAGTGAGGGAGGGAGAAAAGAAGGGAGGTTACACAGGTCAGGAGGGGCCAGTGCTGCAGTGCTGGCCGGGAGCTTTGAGGACGACCAGAAGCCAGTTAAGGGCTGGAAAAGTCTTAGTTACATTTGTTGTTTTAAAGAGTTCACGCTAGTCAGTCTTAGCATCCCTTTGCCCTTCAAAGGAGGCTTGGGTCCATCCTTTGGGCTAGGATGGACCAGCAGGATGAAGATGTGTATTCAGATCCTGGTTCTGTCACTTACTAGCTGGGTAGTTTTGGCCTTGACCTTTCTTAACCTCACCTTCCTCACTTGTTCACTTGGGAATTCTGGGAGAGATCAGTGAGCCATTTGCTTAACATATATCGCTTGTTCCAGACTCTATGCTCCCAGCCTAGAGTCCAGAAAGTAAACCAAGCCTGGTTCTATTCTCCAGGAATTCACAGTCTAGTGAGTGATCTTGACGATAGAGACGCAGAAGGTGCTATAGTAGCTGAAAGAGTGAATGAATCAGCAAACGGACAGGGGAAAGCATCCCCAGAGAGGAGACATTTGTGATGGGTCTTGAAGGATGTATAGGAGTTTGGTAAATAGAAAAATCAGTGAAGGGTGTTCTAGATGAAGGAATAAAGATATGAAGTGGGATAGAAACAAGTCTAGCGGTTGAGGAGGATGGGATTGGGGTTTGGGGTTGAGGTCACTGAGGGTCAGATCAGGAAGGGCCATTTACACCACAATGAACTGGAATCAAATCTGTTGGGTATTTAAGATCTGGTGGAGAATTTTAGGCAGGAGCTGGGCAGGTACATGGTCAAATTGGTGTCCTAGAAAGCATCCTCTGGGGACCTGTATGGAGGTTGTCTTGGAATGATGTTTCTGCAGAAAGAAGCTGCAAGAGGGACCANTGATAGGGATTGCACTGAATCTATAGATTGCTTTGGGTAGTATACTCATTTTCACTATATTGATTTTTCCAATACATGAACAAATTATATTTCTCCATCTATTAGTGTCTTCTCTGATTTCTTTCACCAGTGTTTTATAGTTTTCTATACGTGAAAGCAATCTAGATGTCCATCAGCAGATGAATGGATAAGAAAGCTGTGGTACACATCAAAATGGAGTATTACTCAGCCATTAAAAAGAATACATTTGAATCAGTTCTAATGAGGTGGATGAAACTGGAGCCTATTATACAGAGTGAAGTAAACCAGAAAGAAAAACACCAATACAATATACTAACACATATATTTAGAAAGACGGTAACGATAACCCTGTATGCGAGACAGCAAAAGAGACACAGATGTATAGAACAGTATTTTGGACTCTGTGGGAGAGGGAGAGGGTGGGATGATTTGGGAGAATGGCATTGAAACAGGTATATTAGCATATGTGAAACAAATCACCAGTCCAGGTTTGGTGCATGATACAGGATGCTTGGGGCTGGTGCACTGGGATGACCCAGAGGAATGGGATGGGGAGGGAGTGGAAGGGATGTTCAGAATGGGGAACACATGTTCATGCATGGCAGATTCATGTCAATGTATGGCAAAACCAATACAATATTGTAAAGTAATTAGCCTCCAATTAAAATAAATAAATTTATATTAAAAATAAAAATAAAATAATTATTCAAAAAAAAAAAGGTAGCAGAGCAGAATATTAACCCCAGATCCTCACTGTGTGATCAACGGCATGCTACCTAAATTTCCACACCTATTTCCTTATCTGTGAGATGGTAAATAACAACACTTAGTGATGGTGTAATGATTTAATGGGTTACTTTATGTAGACAGATATTATAAAGAAGGCAATAAATAAGTCATGGTTATTATTATTTAGTAAAATCAAATAAATAAAGCAGGGGTGGTATGGGAAATTTTGGTCAAATAATATTTTTTCTCACTTTGTAATGAAAGGGAAACACTTCCATATTTCAGTAGTAAATGTGTGCGCTTGTGTGTGTGTGTGTGTGTGTGTTAGTGGTTCAGTAATGTCTGACTGTTTGCAACCCCATGGACATAGCTCACCAGACTTCTCTGTCCATGGAATTCTCCAGGCAAGAATACTAGAGTGGATTGCCATTCCTTTCTCAAGAGGATCTTCTAGACCCAGGGATTGAACCTGTCTCCTGTGTTGCAGGCAGATTCTTTACTGACTGAGCTACCAAGGAAGGAATATATATATATATATATATATATTCAGAATGTTCAACTCACTCTTCAAATAATTCCAGACAGAGCCAATTGCTTGTTCTGTATGAGATGTACTTCACCTCTCTAAAGAAAGCAGTAACTGTAAGCTATGGGTTGTTATCTCTGGCTTTAAATTTGCATTTATTTTAAAACTACTTTCAGTTTCTTAGATGCAATGTATGTACAAATGCAAGACAGAATTATTTGTTTTCTGGAAGTATGCCCTTGTTTCTCACTGCTCAGCATATGTGCATATATATTGCTAAAATTACATCCTAATGATAGCAAATTGCAGAATTATGAGATATTCTTTACCTTAAAAAATTTTTTTTAGAAATAGAAAATTGGGAGACTTTAATAGCAGATGCTGCATCATGAATACAATTTACTGGAAGTGCTTTTCTCTAATCATACAGAAATCACGTTATATCCCAGAGAGATCTCAAAAATATATAGGAATCCATTTATCCTCCAAGAAAATGGAGGTCTTAGAGTAATGACAAGAACCTGCAATCAGATTGGAAACCCTGACGTCATAAATTGAGGTGATGCCCTAATGGCTAGATTTTCCGAATCTACAACATAGTGAAGACATGAATAAAATGAGGACAATATTGACCACAAAGGGTATCTATCATTTTAATCCTTCTCTGTTCCTTTGTAAGAACTTTTCAAAAGAGAATTTATACATTTGTATATTGAAGGATTTATAATCTCTATTTCTAGGTTAATTAATTGGTACCTGATGCATTTATTAGAAACTGATAAAATGAATTATGCACACATAAATTTACTTTTTCATATTTTCTACATGTAGCTAAAGAAGGTAATCTATGTCCAAACAATAGTCATTCCTCTCAAATATTGTCAAGAATTCCAACTCCAAAAAATAATTAAATAAGTGTTTTAGAAAGCATCGTATCCAGTAGACTATGCAATTTTATTTCCTGCCAGAGGAAAGCTCCAATGTTAATTTTTCTGTGTATCTTCCTAAAAAGTGAAAAAAAATATAAAAGCTTACATTTTTAATGTGGTCTTTCACATTTACATTATTTTAAGCCTTTGCAAAGTAATGAGCTTCAATAACTTTAGACTCTAGTTTTGATTAAAAAAAATCACTGGGCCTCAAATGGAAATGTTAAAACTATCTAAATGCAAGGCTACTTTTTAGTATATTCATGGTTTTAGTTCTAGAGAAGTATGTCAGGATCTCGGGAAAAAAGAGTTGGATAGATAATGATTCAGTTGATAGATTGTAAGAATATATTATTTAAGCTTGCAAAAGTGATATTTTATGATACCCTATGTTTGATTCAATGTCATCCAAATGAAAAAAGGATCAAAATATTACCATGAAAAAATTTTCAGACATTTTTCAAGATAATAGGCATTCATTTCCTTTTCTATCAACAGCTTTGGAAGCAGTTGTTAGAAATACATCTAATCTCTTTTAAACTGCAGATCCTTAAGGCTGCTGTGATCACTAAACCAAAGATTTCTAATTTGCAGATTTAGTTAGCAGACGTAGTTAGCACTATTCTGATAGCATTAGCAGGCACATATACCTCATTTCAATTTCTTCCTTAAAATATCATTGCAGTCTGCTTCTGGCAAGAATAATTTTCACATTAACAGAACAACAAATGAAAATGCAAAAGTTTAAAAACTCATGTCATTTATCCTAGAAGACCATATCGTGAAAAGTACCTATGAGTCAATAGCCTTTAAGAGAGATACCATAATTCTCATTCTTTTAAGTGGTTTGAGATTTCCCTAATGATATTGCAATAAGATATAAGCAATGATATAAGCAGTAAGAAACAATTTGACTAGTATTATACAGATATTTTTATTATCTATGCTTCCTAACAGTGCCTTTATAAAAATATTTAAAACAAGTTGTTGGGAAAAACTGACCTAAACTTTCAGTATAATAGTTTCTCTGCCATTCATGTCTGAATAAATAGAGTTGCTTGAATAATACAGAAATATCCATTTCTATAACTAGAGCAATGGAAACTGACATCTAAAATTTTGGATAGCATGAGAAAAGGAAAAGGTTTTGTACATTAAGCAAATGCAACAGCCACTGTGATTCTTTACATCACTGTCTATATCACCAAGATTCTGAATCATGTTTCTTTTTATAAGACACTACACTGCCTTGATCATCTCGCAAATGTTAATGATTTTGCATTGGCCAAAGAGTAACTGTCTCAGTGTGCTGGGATCAATAATGCTTGGATCTGCCCTGTCATTATGAAAGTGACTTGCTAATTGCCTATCTACATGTCTCTCTACTAATGCTGAGCACAGCAAAACAACTGGTTTAGTGTTCTTTGAGAACTTCTTCAGTGAGGGAAATACCAAGATCATATGCTCATTGGCTCACTGTCTTACCTTCTTTAAATGTCAGTGCTGGCACTTCTTTCCTTTGGTGCACTCCCTCTTTGTTAATTATTTTATGTACATTGATGACTCCCACATTTATANCTTTGAGAACTTCTTCAGTGAGGGAAATACCAAGATCATATGCTCATTGGCTCACTGTCTTACCTTCTTTAAATGTCAGTGCTGGCACTTCTTTCCTTTGGTGCACTCCCTCTTTGTTAATTATTTTATGTACACTGATGACTCCCACATTTATAACTTCAGTCCCAACCTCTCCTCTGAACTCCAGACTCCTATATCCAACAGCCTCATTAACACTTCCCTTTAGATGCTCAGTTGACATCTCAAACTTTCTATGCTGAAAACCAAACTTAGTTTCCACCCATCTATTCCAACATAGTTCCACTATCCCAGTTGTTCAGACTAAAAACTTTAGAATCATTCTTTAGTCCTTCTGTCACATACATAACACAGTTCATCCAACAGCCTTCAAATATATCTAGAATATTAAGAAGAGGTGGCAAGATACACAGAACTGTACAGAAAAGATCTTCATGACCCAGATAAACACGATGGTGTAATCACTCATCTAGAGCCAGACATCCTGGAATGTGAAGTCAAGTGGGCCTTAGAAAGCNGATGGCATCACCGACTCAATGGACATGAGTTTGAATAAACTCTGGGAGTTGGTGATGGACAGGGAGGCCTTGCGTGCTGCAGTCCATGGGGTCACAGAGTCGGACACGACTGAGCGACTGAACTGAACTGGTAGACAGGAGAAGATACAACAGTTGCTGCTGAACTGAGTGGAGATGTCCTCAGGTCGGTTGATGTAATAGGTGGCAGAGGCAGAAGGAGAAGCTGAGGAGAAATGGAATGGAGAGTTGAACACTGACATGCTTCTTGAACAAACTAACCAACAAGATCCACTTTCTGGAACATAAAACAGTCAGTGGGATTGTTGGTGTGTTGTTTGAAGTTTCACAGGCGTTCAGTAGAACTGGCAACAGATGCACAGCTAAGAAATGGATGATGGGCAAGTTAGCTAAATCCTCCTAGCGGGAAGCCAGAGGACAACATATAAAGTTGCCAAACCATAAACCAGCCAGGGGCTGCTGGAACCAGTTAAATAAGGCACGCTGCATTTTTGAGAGCATTTTTTTAATACTAGTTTCGGAGCTTGGCTAGACCCAAGAGGCTTTTTAATGACACATTTTCCGTGATTAGCAGCATGGTCTGATAATCGCACGTTTGTCTTCCACAAATGTTTCAAAATTCCTAAATAGGCCATATTGTCTTTTTCTGGAAATGAAGCTCCATAGTTAATAATTTTATTGCATTTTCTTTTTCAGTAGGTGAGATCAAAGGGGTGATCCTGAAAATTATGCTTATGGCAGACTTAAGTAAAAGGATTTATGCAATCAAATTTACAGATTGTTTTTTATTGATCACTACTTTTATGCTAGGGATCAATTTTAATCTACTTGACACCGTTAATTGCTTATCCACTTAAAAAATTTAACTCTAGTGGATGGAAGAAGCCCTACTAATGTGAATTGGTTTTGCTGATAGTAAAAATATAGTATTATGTTATATGTTGTAATTAGAAAGCAAGAAAAAAAAATTGCTGAGTAGACCATTGTTGTTGTTGTTTAGTCACTAACTTGTGTCTGACTCTTTGTGACTCAGGGGCTGCAGCATGCTAGGCTTCCCTGTCCTTCACTATTTCCCAGAGTTTGCTCAAACCCATGTCCATTGAGTCAATGATGCTATCCAACCATCTCATCCTCTGTCACCCCCCTTCTCCTCCTGCCTTCTATCTTTCCCAGCATCAGGGTCTTTTCCAGTGAGACAGTTCTTTGCATCAGGTAGCCAAAGCATTGGAGCTTCAGCTTCAGCATCAGTCCTTCCAGTGAATATTCTGGATTGATTTCCTTTAGGGTTANTCCTGCCTTCTATCTTTCCCAGCATCAGGGTCTTTTCCAGTGAGACAGTTCTTTGCATCAGGTAGCCAAAGCATTGGAGCTTCAGCTTCAGCATCAGTCCTTCCAGTGAATATTCTGGATTGATTTCCTTTAGGGTTAACTGGTTTGATCTCCTTGCAGTCCAAGGGACTCTCAAGAATCTTCTCCAACACCACAGTTCAAAATCATCAATTCTTTGGTGCTCAGCCTTCTTGATGGTCCAACTGTGAACACGGTTCTACCCATAACCACCCCCTTAGCATCAGTCAGAGCTAGCCCAGAGTTGGGATAAGTGGCTCCCTCCTCCCTCTTTCTGGGATGCTCCGCATTTCCTCTGTGCATGTCTATCTGCAACAAGCTGAACAGTCTCCACTTCGATGTCAGATGGGTTCCTGTTGGTGTTTGATAGCAAGGCTTCACAAGCCCCAGTGTCCTTTTAGATAGGGAAGCTCTTAGATTGTCCTACCACCCACCAATTCAGGAGACATAGAGACGTTGGTTCAATCCCTGGGTTAGAAAGATCCTCTCTATGGAGGAGAAAACGGCAACCCACTCCAGTATTGTTGCCTGGGAAATCCATCGACAGAGGAGCCCGGCGTGCTATACAGTACATGGGGTCACAAAGAATTGGACACAATTATAATTGAGCATCTGAGCACAGGAGCCCCCTGCATGAGATAGCCAAGGTGGCATCAGACTTGGCCTTAACGGTACCACATGGCATCTGATAGCTTGGCAGGGAAACTTGGTGAGGAGGGCAGAGGGTCAGCAGACTGTGGGCCATTTGCTGAGATGCCTCTGACGGCTCGTTAGTGGGCTTTCATGAAGAACTCACAGTTCTCCTGGTTAAACCATAAGGAGATTTCTCTCTCCACTGCAGGGAGTCTGCAGTTTTATTTGCCTGTCAATGAATTTTTGACAACCTGACATTGTCCCTTTTGCTTATGTTGAGAAGTGATGGTATTTTATTACCTACTGTATTCATTGTCCTGAATCCTCTTGTTGACTTCCCAGCAAGCATGATGTCTGTGCTGTCTTTCATTTTTCTTGATGTTATAGTGTTAGATACACAGACAACAAATTGAGTTTTGTCCTCTTTGGACGAGAGGGAGAAATAGCTAAACAGCCCTGGTCTGTGCAGTTCCAGTGCATTTATCTAGATGATGCAAAGACAGAAACCCAGCTGGGCATAATTTACGCTGACTCTGTCGATCTGGGAGTTGGAGATGTAGAAAGTCTTGCCATGAAGCCCGTTTGTGTGTACTCGCTCAGCTGCTGTCTCCCTGCCCCACACAGAAACAGAGACAGGCAGATGTAGGGAGAGAGCACCAAGACCTCCTGTGCATCTGAAGCTGGTAAATGGACCCTTGTCAGTCTTACCATAGACCCAGTTCACAGCTACACATATTTTCAAGTCCACAGTACGTGAAGTGATTTACTACGTCCTCTTGAATCCTTGAAGAAAGCTAAATGAGTATTTCTAGTTGACATGGAAATGGGCAGGTACAGTGAAGCGGTACCCATTATCAGTGAGCTGATTTTTCTTCACGACAAGGAGACGGTAGAGGGTGATGGTATGGACAGGTGTTGAGGGGAAAGGAGACAGTTTGTCAGCAGGCTGCAAGCAATTTCCTACTTATAGATGAATATCGCCTCCCAGACCATCCATCGATTCAGTAAATGTTTGCCTAGTTCTTACTCTCTGCCTGGCATCATTATCCGAATAAATAGGAAATGTATTTTTGGTTGGCTTGGGCTTAACTTGATTACTGTTTCACCACTTCTAAAACACACATTTTAACCCTTCTGAAATTGGCATGTGTACTGCGATCAGTGGAGTCTTAGATCAGATTAAAAAGCTATTAGTCATGATTGTATTTGGCAGTCCTTTAAAAAAAAATGGCAGAAGAATCCTGGCTCTTAGTTCAAGAAAACCTGTGTTGGCTGTGTCTTGATCTATAGAACAAGTGATCTAGGAAGTGATACATTAACTTTACTTGGGTGTTTTCATTTCATTTAAACTTATTCTGGATTAAGTGCTATTTTTATTGGTACTTTCAAAAAAGTTACTTAAAAAAATATTATCTTGCTGTGAGTAAAGATAAACAACTAGATTTTCTTCCATTTTCTGGATGTTTTCTAGGTATGGATAATTTCCCTATTTAGCCATATTTTTGTAATACTGCAAGAGAAAATCCATATTAATGTCTAGATATTGTATCTACATACAAGTCTTTATTTATACATCCCCAAACAAGTTGTTAATTTGATTGGAGAGGGCCTGTGTATAAGGACTGGTGCACTAAACTCAGCACAAAGAAAACCACTGTGGTTGCCATATCTTAAAAAAACAATGTAAATGTAAAATTATTCCAAAATGAAAAATTTATTAAAAAAAAAACCTATCAGGTCTGATAGGCCTTATGCAGCCTGTGCTTCATCCATTAAGTGAGGATTGAACAGTGAACTTGCCCTTTCTGAACTTTAGGTGTCTCATCTATAAAACAAGGATGCCACCTACCTGAAGGATTGTGAGGATTAGAGATAATTTTTGTAAAACAGATGCTTATTTGAAGGTCTCCATAAATGGTACTATCAGTATCATAACCATGATTATTATTATGTTCAGATGCAATATATTTTGGAATGAGAAATGGTTTATTGTAGGACTGATTTACAAAGAAGTGATATATGCTTATGCAAAAATGAAAGGGCAGAGGGAATGACTATTAATCTCAAATTTTTCAGTGTAAATTTAATGAAAACAAAAGAATAAATGCAGCACTTACTATGTATGTGGGCTTCCCTAGTGACTCAGCTGGTAAAGAATCCGCCTGCAACTCAGGAGACCTGGGTGTGACGCCTGGGTTGGGAAGATCCCCTGGAGAAGGGACCAGCCACCCACTCCAGTATTCTGGCCTGGAGAATTCCATGGACTGTATAGTCCATGGGGTCGCAAAGAGTCTGACATGACTGAGGGACTTTCCCTACTAGTACATAGATTCCAAAGCGCTGAAACAAAGTGGAAGTGATCATATCTCCATCTCTACTACTACGTAGATTCCAAAGCTCTGAAACAAAGTAGACGTGATTATACCTCTATCTCTGCTTTTCTTCCATCTGCTTAGGTGTCCCGGCCTCTGCTGAACCTCGTGTTCACATCACGGAAGGATTTTTGTAAAACATGAACCAATTGTATTGCTATAAATGTCCTGAGCCTAATTGCTAAAGTATTAATGCTTTTGAACTGTGGTGTTGGAGAAGATTCTTGAGAGTCCCTTGGACTGCAAGGAGATCCAACCAGTCCATCCTAAAGGAAATCAGTCCTGAGTGTTCATTGGAAGGACTGATGTTGAAGCTGAGACTCCAATACTTTGGCCACCTGATGCAAAGAGCTGATTCATTTGAAAAGACCCTGATGCTGGGAAAGATAGAAGGTGGGAAGATAAGGGGACGGCAGAGGATGAGATGGTTAGATAGCATCACCGAATCAATGGACATGAGTTTGAGTAAACTCGGAGTTGGTGATGGACAGGAAGACCTGGCGTGCTGCTGTCCATGGGGTCGCAGAGTCGGACACGGCTGAAGAACTAAACTGAACTGAACTGAGCCTAACTACAGAGTTCGACTCCATTCATTCATTCATGTAACAAATACTTTGCATGGAATCCCTCCCATTTCTAGGTGTGCTTCCTCCTTTTTTTTTTTTTTGGAAATGGTAATTGCTTTATAATGTCTCCTCTGGAGCTTCCCTGGTGGCTCAGTGGTAAAGAATCCACCTGTCAATGCAGGAGACTCGGTTTGATCCTTGGGTTGGGAAGATCCCCTGGAGGAAGAAACAGCAACCGACCCCAGTATTCTTGCCTGGAGAGTCCCACGGAGAGAAAAGCCCGGTGGGCCACACAGCCCATGAGGTCGCAAGGAGTCGGACGCGACCCAGCCTGCACGCACGCACCCCTCTTCTGTGTTGTTGCCTTTCAGAACCCCTCATCTGCTGCTTCTGCTCAGGTCTTAGCGTCTCAAGTGTTTCATTCTTGGCATTTCTGGTGTTAGGCTTTGCTTTGTGATTTGTTTCAGTCATTCTAGAGGGTAGTGCAGCCTTTTCCTATATATGTTGACAGGGACGAAAAACCAGGTCATCCAGATGTAATTTCTTCTAGTCCTGTAGGAAAAGCTGTACTCAGAGCCTGTATAAATGCTCAGCCTGGACTACATCATGATAAATGGCTTAATTATCTCTTAATTGAGTACAAGCAAAATACAATGGGAGAAAAAGAGAAGTGTTCAAACACTGCGGCTTCTTCAAGGCAAATTGAATAAGTGCTCTTTCATGTCTGATTTTTTAAAAGTGGGTTTAATGACACCGTTGTGTGGCTAATGCCATGGAAACACGCATCCTTCCTGAGTGTAGGCACATAATCACGGTATTTAAGCCAGCCCGTGGAAAAGGGCCTTCCCTTGCCGTTTCATGTGGTTCTCATGTGATTACTTGGACAACCTAATGTAAAAATATTTTGGCTGCAGGTGTCACAAGTGACACGCTGGACCCCCTCTCCCTAGTGTGTAGGGACAAAAGCGGATTCTTTGAGACCAGCACTTTTAATGAACCGTCTTATTGTAGACACTCAGAATCTAATAGTGTGCCTTTTGGTGAAGTTGTTGAGAATTTTAATGCATTTTAGTTCTCATTCATCACTGCCTATGTGCTCCTAGCGGGAGGGTCTTTAGAAATAGGATTAACTTCTAGAGGAATGCATTAGCCATGCCACAGAAGTAGGCAATGTGCTAACTCGTCTGATAGATTGCCCCAACCTTCAAATCCTTTTGGCCCCCCTCCCCACTGCCCCGTCCGACTTTTTTCCCTTTATTGACAGCTTCTCATTGAATGGCTGGAAGCATTAGTGTATTTAGGAGTTAGATGTTTTGTATGATCCTAGGCTGATCTCATATTCCCTTTCTGAAATTAATTCGACACTGCTTTACATGTTAATCCGCAAAGGATTGATTTGGAGAAGGTCAGAGCAGTGCAGCCTCAGAAAATGGAAGAAAAGCTCCACTTAGAACAGCTCATTTCAGTTCCCAGACCTAAGCCTAGCTGCCTTTTCATTGTGGCACTTAGACAGCTGGAGGCGGCTCGGACACCTCGCAGAATACATCAAACAGTGGGGTTTGATGTGGGCCAGAGGATCGTTGGACTAATTAAGTTTAGCTTGGTTAACCAATTGCAGTTTGCAAATTGAACAATTGCACTTTGAAAGCTTCTGACACAATAGAACACAGAATCTTCTTTTGAGGCATAAACATTCCCCATAATGGAGAAGTACTTTTTCAAAGAAGCTTATACCAAATCCACACAATTTGGACGTCTCCATGTAAAGTTCGTTTCGCTGGTAACAAAACTCCAATCTCCTTTATTCAGGGGATTGTATGCCGTCAAAGACAAGAAGCCCCAGGGAGGTGGGTGGGGATGGAGGTAGAGGGGGTTGAGGGAGAGAAAGACCCTGTGGGTGCAGAATAGGTGAGCATTTGAGAATGAAGAGATTTGAATTCTTTTTTAATCTTGAGCCACAGTCAGACAATGTTGGAGAACTGATCACGACCACGGCGCAAGCAATGGCTTCTAGAAGATGAAAATACCATAAACCCAGAAGATCAAATTAAAGCAAATGCAGGGTCATTGGGAGAAAAGATTCAGTTCTTATAGGGAAGGGCATAGAAACCACAGTTAAGTCAGACTCAGCAAAGATACAAACAACAAGTCCAGAGTAATTTCAAACGCTAGGAAAATAAGATGTTTATAATCTACCTTTATTTCAAAGGACTCCAAGTTAGTAGTCCTTTTCATTTTGGAGATAATCCGGTATGTGCTGTGTCCTTTCATGTAATGCTTACTCTTTGATTTTAATCTAATCTTTATCTGTATCAAAAGCTAACTCTTCACTCTGGAAAGTTCCTACGACAGCCATGGTGTAGAGCAGCCAAACAAGGTGCCCTGAATGATTGCCAGGAAGGAGGAAAGCCAGCTATAATTTTCGCTAATGGAAGTCTCACAGAGATCTGAGCAGTGGCAACAGCTGACTTCTCTGATCCTTTGCTTGGGTAATCAGTGTAACCCTCTGACTTTTTGAGAAAGGTTACTAATCATGGAAAAGGAAACATTTTCTCTCACACCTATTTTTCTCACACCTGTGGGTATAAAGCAAAAAGCAGGGGCCTGAGGGGCGCTTAGATGATGGGCAGCTGGGACCTTCTTGCGATTGGCAACGTCCTTGTGATACGTGAGACTGCAGGCGTGTTCTGACCCTCCTCTGGGGTCAGCTTGGGTCCTGCTGCCTCGCTCGAATGCCAGGCCATCCCTCACACCAGTATAGTGTCTGGGGAAAGGAAATTTGCTATCATTACTTGTGGTTGTGGCTATTGATAAAGCAAGTTGAATCGTGCCTCTCACCTTCTTCCTTGGGCATAATGTGTTACGTGCTTGTAACCCGGACACTGTCATCTCTGTTTCTGAAATTTGTCAGGTGGAGCATCGGCTGGTTCTGAAACATTGAACTCTAATGTGGAAAAACGGGTTCTCTTTTATTAAATAAATGTGTTTGTATGCATTTAGGATTTAGTGGATCGAGACTCTGTGTTTACCAGTCAGAGCTGTGTATTCATATCTCCGTGCGTGTGTGCTAAAGTCGCTTCAGTTGTGCCTGACTCTGCGACCCCATGGACAGTAGCCTGACAGGCTTCTCTGTCCGTTGGATTCTCCAGGCAAGAATACTGGAGTGGGTTGCTTACCGTGCCCTCATCCAAGGGATCTTCCTGACCTAGGGACCGAACCAGCATCTCTTACGTCTCCTGCATTGGCAGGCAGATTCTTTTCCACTATCCCCATCTGGGAAGCTTTAATTGCTCCATTTCCAAAATAAATATTTGAGATAGATCATTATCTCTGTCTATCAACACATTCTGCTGGCCATATCAACTTATGTGTAAAACTGTACATCCTTGGGTCTAGCTAGAGCCTTGGCTTATCTCTAGACAGGCTAAATGGGAGGAGGTAATGTAATCTAAGTGACTCGTCTGTGGTTTTGGGGTGGTATTGAACAATTCAAAACTTCATGCAAAGTAGCAAATAACAGTGACTACCACATGGATGTGAGTCTGAGTGAACTCTGGGAGTTGGTGATGGACAGGGAGGCCTGGCGTGCTGCGATTCATGGGGTTGCAAAGAGTCGGACATGAACTGAACTGAACTGAACTGAACCACAGTAGTAATGAAAACGTATTAACATGGAGGTTATCAAATGCTTCCTAAATAGTGTGCTGAGTACTTGACACAGTTTCTTCGGTGATCCCTCACAGCAAGTCAATGACAGAGGCAGTGTTATTCACTCCTTTTTACAGATGTGAAAACAGGCTACGAGTGGTTATGTGACCTGGGGTACCAGCCGTGAGTGCTGGAGCCAGGGTTTCGCATAGCAGGTGAATTCTGATAGTGTTGACAATCGCATATTTGAGTTCCCTGAGTTAAGGAAAAACAATTTGCCCAAAACTTAAAACCCTACACAAGTGTCCTGAATTGAATAGACAACTAATAGAGACATCCTATGCATGATCATCCATGGATTGAGTAGTTTCAATTTGGAACATACTTTACTAATAACTTACCTTTCGTTTATCTGAAATTCACATTTAACTAGACATTCTGTGTTTTTAGTATATGGCTTGCCAAAGTGAGCATGGACATTCTGTATTTTTATTTGGAAAACCTGGCAACCCTAGTTGGAAGAAAGTGAAAGTATAACCCTTTTGGGGAGAAAATGTTAGCATACATCTGGGCTTCCCTCGTGGCTCAGATGGTAAAGAATCTGCCTGCAATGCAGGAGACCTGGGTTTGATCCCTGGGTTGAAAAGATCCCCTGGAGAAGGGAATGGCTATCCACTCCAGTATTCTTGCCTGGATAATTCCATGGACAGAGTAGCCTAGCGGGCTATAGTCCATGGGGTCACAGAGTCAGGCACAACTGAGCGACTACCCCTTTCCTTTTCAAACAATTGATTTTAGAGTAGAGGGGGAGCCTGGTAAGTCATCCATTCATGTTCCTACCTTTGCCTGAGCTGGTACTTTCGATGGGATGAAATTTGGGATTTTGGGTGAGCTATCAGTGGCATCTTTTTCCTGACCTAGGCTGTGGGTGTGAGGTGTGCTGGAGGGTGGGGTAATGGGGAAGGGGGACATCAAAGAAAACTTTATTCTTTCTGAGCCTCCTAAGATTATCAAAATAAGTCATACTCTGGAAAAACTCACGCCAACCTGGAATAGGGGGCACATTTTTCTACCAGGTGGCCTTAGGTGAGGGAGCTGGCAGAGCCGAACAGCAAAATCTGGAAGAGGAAACCCTGTCCATGTGAGTATTTTCATTTATTCAGGGTCCCAAATTGGGCTTATTATTAACTTTAATATATTATTATATTATTAAACCTGTTAAGTTTTCTTATTTGATGAGAAACATGAAGCTGTTGTTTATTCACCTCATTAGGTAAAGGTTTGCAGGTGTTTCTAAAACAGCTCATGACCTAATATTCGTATTGTTAGCCACTTCCAGATGATGGAGTTTGACTCAAATGCCCTAAAGCAATGATTCGCAGATTTAAGGTTTCAACATTTGCCATGACTCTTTGCTTTTTATGCCACTTAATGTGTTGTGCATACATATTCTAAGGGAAATTATGAGCTGCCTCATTCATTACACATTTTTCCAACTTGTAATTGTGTTGGCATCAAATGTTGGCGATATTTGAAAGAAATTGGCATATTACTCGATCTCCCAATGCTTTTAACAAAAAATCACGTTTCAACCATTTTCTTTAAAATTTGCTTTTTTACATTATCCCTGTGTGGTAGAATTCTACCACAAAGCAGTGAAGGTAGAATGCTTTCAGGACTCACTCTAAACGCCCAGTCTTTGAAGAATACATGTTCCTGCTAATGGCATACTGACCTGAAGATCATAAATAAGAACGTCTTTGGACCTCAGGCATGAGAGAGATTATTACAGGAAATTATGTTGTGAAGAAATGGAAGATAGAATATTAAAACATCAGTTGTTTGGCAGTGTGTTTGCGTTGCTTAGTATCATAAAGTAGGTTGTACCCTGGAATTCTGAATAAATTTATAATCCAGTAGAGAAATATTCTTAGCTGCAGCAGAATCACCCACCAAGTTTATGTATTTGCAAATATATTTGAGTTTTGTCTGAAAATGGAAATTCAGGACTCTTTGTGTATATGATTTGTTTTGATTTGTTTTTATTTTTGAGAGAAAGAAAAGTCAGAAATGAACACTTGAATAATTTTCTTTATCTTTTTAAAATAATTTTTTTCCCATCTTTTCTGGTCTTTTGCTTGTTCTTTCATATATAATTTCTCATTGTCAACTCACTTATTTGAAAAATAGTATTTGTTTGTTGAGAAAATAATTTTCTTAACAATTTAAGCAAACAATTGAAGTCAAAATAATGAGAGTTACATGCATTTGGGAGCTCATGAACCCCCACATCAAAATTTTAAAACTTACTTTAAAATTTAAAATGATAAGGTAACTTTGTAGATTTCAGTATTATACAGTCTTATTATATAGCTAATAATTGATCAAAAGTCAAAGGATAAAATGTAGCATGAATAAAATAAGGGATATTTAAGTGTAGAATGTTGTTAGCACACTCTATGTTATAAAAATTGTAAATAATACCATAGAAGGTAGATCTTTTCTTCCCTCTGTATGAAATACATTATGAGCAGACTCTAAAAAGGTCAGAGGGAGGAAGCATCTAATAAATAGATTTTAGGTGCAGTTGATTGTATAAGACTCAGTTTTCACCTTGACTTGACTATACAGGCCCCTTGTCCTTTGTCGAGGGTCATCTGTCCCTGTGTGCATGAGGCTAGCTTGTATGTCTCACAGGTACCTACTTACTCTGCAGAGTGACCATAGTAGGGTGGAAGGACCTGTCCAATGCTCTCGGCACCCCAGCCATTTCTAGACCAGTAAAAAAATCAGAGAAAGAAGGGACCTCCACAGACTTCCTCAGCCCTCTGGTTTTACAGGTTAAGAAACCAAGACGCCGGGGTGTGTAGTCATCTCTCTCTAGCCATCTGGTGAGTGGCCAATCCACACTGGCTGCTGTGGCTTCCAAGTCCTGGTGCTCGGCCTTTTCTGCCCCTCAGCCCTTGCAGAGATGACAGAGAGAGATGGAGACATGAGTAGACTCCTTCTGGGTGAATGTAGGGGATGGTCGTGCTCTCTACCTTCTCTGCTTGGGTCCTTGGGCTTTGCTTACTCTTGGCACCCATGAATTCCATCCCATTAGAGGGAATTGTGTGTGTGTACATGCTAAATCACTTTAGTCATGTACGACTCTTTGTGACCCCGTGGACTGCAACTCGCCGGGCTCCTCTGTCCATGGGATTCTCCAGGCAAGAATACTAGAGTGGGGTGCCATGCCCTCCTCCAGGGAATGTTCCTGACCCAGGGATCAAACCCAGGTCTCCTGCAGTTCCTGAACTGCAGACAGATTCTTCATTGCTAAGCCACCAGGGAAGCCAGAGTTAGTTGTATGTGTCTTTAGCTCCCTGCTAGATTGGGAATTTGAATTTAATGACCATATTTGGTTAACTCTGTCTTCCCTGCAGCTCCTAAGATAACATGTAGTCATTTCTATAAATGAATGAATGAATATCATTGGGTTTAGTTAAGGAGACTTTTGTCAGTTTTGCTCTTATGCGGGAAGACAAGGTACATTCATTTCCAAAGCCTTCTTTGACTTGGTGAGGAGAGTCCATGATTTGTTACCAAACTCTACGTAACAAATGCCACACTTAGTGACTATTGATGTGTATGTGTATACTCTGGATTGAGGTAAATATACCTTTTCAGTTTCTAAGTAGCCTAAAATAAGAGACTGTGGCTAGGATAGATCCTCCTTTGGCTAGGTGGGGTTTGTACCTCTCCTGTGTGGGTGGGCTCTGACTGCTTGGGCCAATAGAATCTGGTACAAGAGACACAGTACTGATTTCTGGGCCCAGGCTTCAGAAGATTGGTGACTTCCACTTCTTGTCTCTCAGAACACTTGCTCTTGAACCCAGTCATCATGCTGTGAGAAAGCCCATATCACTCTCTGGGGAGCCAAGTACCTGGTTCAGCTTCAGCTGAATTCTCAGCGAGCACCAACCAGCCAGTCGTGTGCGTGCACCATCTTGCACGTTCCTCCTGTACGTCCACTGTGGCCTCCCCAGATGACACTACTGTTCCTGTCTTCCCAGATCACAGATCTGGGAGCAAATTGATTGATGGGGTTGTTTAAGCCCCTATCTGTTGGGGTGGTTTGTTATCTAATATTAGATAATCAGAACTGAGACCTAGGTGAGCATCACAGTTATCTCAAGTACTGATGGGGACCAGGAAGAGCATGGCTGATGGAGATTTATTATTATTATTATTATTACTTTTACTAAACTCTGGCTGTTTAACTAATATGTGGGCCTGGAACTGCACCGTATCCTGGGAGGGGCAGGAGGTGGTCAGTCAGCTGGATTTTCTTGTAGATCTGAGTGGTAACTCCCCTATCACAGCGCTGCTGCTGCTTTTTTCACCCCTTTCCTCTCACTCCTTCTAGTTTCGCTCTCCAGTTAACTTTGTTGTTCAGTTGCTCAGTCGTGTCTGACTCATTGCAACTGCAGCATGCCAGGCTTCCCTAGCTTTCAGTTAGTAAAGCTATAAACGGTTGAATAGCTATTTGACTTTTTAAAGATAATACATTTTTAGGTTATTGCTTTTAGAGATAACACATTTTGTATGTTACTGCTTACAAATAATTTTGGTCAGTGATACACACAGGCACAACAGTTTTACTACTGTGGTTCTTCTGTTATCTTCTGGATTTGACATTTAAAGCTACCCATCATCAATCTACCTTTCTGGAATGCTGTCAAATAATAAGCAAGCTCTAGATCATTTTCCCTTAGCCGTGTTTGGTGTGTAATATAACAGGAGGAGCACTTATTTCAGTTAGAGGCAAAGTGGGAATGTGGACTGCCTGAGAGTAGAACCATCACGCCTCCCCTGGGTGCGCCCCAGAAGCAGAGGCCCCACCTGTCCTCCTGTTGAAGGATGTCTGGGGTCAGCTGCTCTGGTAGCGTTCCATATCTCCTAGCATCCCAATCACTCATAGGTTTTTATCTAATCTTCCCCATTTCCAACCTCATACAGAGCAGCATCTACTCTACTGCCAAATCACTTAACTGCTCATGGGGAGGGCGTCCTGTGGACTCAGCTTTCTAGTATAGTTCAGTTCAGTTCAGTCACTTAGTCATGTCCGACTCTTTGCAACCCCATGGACTGTAGAATGCCAGGCTTCCCTGTCCATCATCAACTCCTGGACTTTGCCCAAACTCATGGCCACTGAGTCAACGATGCCATCCAACCATCTCATCCTCTGTTGTTCCCTTCTGTTGCCCTCAATCTTTCCCAGCATCAGGATCTTTTCCAATGAGTCGGCCCTTCAAATCAGGTAGCTAAAATATTGGAGCTTCAGCTTTAGTGTCAGTCCTTCCAATGAATATTCAGGGTTGATTTCCTTTAGCAATGACTGGCTTGATCTCCTTGCTGTCCAAGGGACTCTCGAGAGTCTCCTCCAGCACCACAGTTCAAAAGCATCAGTTCTTCTGGACTCAGCCTTCGTTATGGTCTAACTCTCACATCTGTACATGACTACTAGAAAAACCATAGCGCTGATTCAGTGGACCTTTGTTGGCAAAGTAATGTCTCTACTTTTTAGTAGGCCGTCTAGGTTTGCCATAGCTTTTCTTCCCAGGAGGAAGCATCTTTTAATTTCATGGCTGATCATCCTATTTATTCCACTACTTGTCGTGGCCTCTTTCCTTCTCTCTCTGATGACACTGTAGTTCCTTGAGGGCTGGAATTTATCCTCAGTGCTTAACCCAACACCTGACATATTACAGGCCAATCTGTGAATAAGTGAATTAATAGCATTGAAACCTCACTTTCATCTAGTGATCCTAGTCAGCCTTATTCTCAGATGTACCGCGTTTCATTTTCCCAGTGTCTTGGGTCAACACATTGTTGAGAATATTGAGGGACAAGAATTACCTACTGATTACTATTTTCTAAGTTACTTCCAGAGTAGACAGTGCCAGTGGCTTGTCACTTAGATATCATTACAAGAGTGACCGCAAAAATCACTTTCGTCTGAATTTAATCCCAGGTTTAAAGTCACACCATGTGAAAGAGTGAGCTAGAATTTTTCCTGCAGATTTTCATTATGAACAAATTTACATACACTGGAAAGCTGAAGAACACAATACGGTGTTACCGGTATACCCAATACCTAGTTTCTGTTTCATCCTTTTTTCCCATTTATTGTGTTTCTTTTTCAATAGGTATTTATTTATTTACTAAATCTTGGCTGTCCTGGGTCTTCACTGCTGCCCAAGTGGGCTTCTTTCTAATTGTGTACAGCAGGGCTGCCCTTTATTGCAGTTCCCAGGCTTCTCTTGCTGTGGAGCTCGGGCCCTAGTCGGCGTGGGCTCAGGAGTTGCAGCTCCCGGGTTCAAGAGCAGAGGCTCAATAACTGTGGTACGCCAGCTTAGTTGCTGCAGAGCATGTGGGATCTTCCTGGACCAGGGATCAAGCCCGTGTCTCCTGGATTGACAGGCAGATTCTTTACCACTGAGCCACTAGGGAAGCCCTCTTTATTTCTTGGTTTGTATAGGACATTTGAAAGTCCTTAAAATATCTTTACATGCCAGCTCTAAAGACTTTGACATGCATCTCTTACCAATAAAGATTTTCTCCTACATCAGCACAATGCCATTATTTCTTATATAGACATTAATTCAATCATTGCCAATCAAAACAAACAGCACTCATCAAAGAAAGGTAACAAAATCCCGAATCTATACAATTTAACATTCATCATGTCTAGGACATGCAGATAAAATACTCAACAACTGACAGACCAAGAAAGCAGAGCACTCTCTCAGAAGAAAGGAAAATCAACTGAGTCCAACCCCCAGATGAATAACTAAACGAAATGACGTAAAACAGTATGTGCTCACAGTGAAGGAACAGATAAGGTATCCCATTAGTGACACAGAAGTGACCCCCCAAAAAAAGAAATGGTAGAACTGACAATACAATATCTGAAGTTCGAAATATACTGGGTGGACTTCACTGACAAAAGGACATGTCAGAGGAGAGTGAAGATGGAACAGGAAACAATCTTAGAAGTAATGAAAGGTAAACTTTCTCAAAATTCTATGCAGAATAGGAGTTTACATATACAAGGTGGTGAAGGAACATCAGGTAAATAGGGAAAGCCCATGCTGACTCTTTCAACCTCTTGAAAACCAAAGGTAAAGCAGCAAGAGGGAAGCTTGCTCTTGGGGAACACAGGGGAACCCCAGGCCAATCAGTGGCTGACTTCAGAAGATATACAAGCCAGAAGGGCGCCTTTCAAGCTCTGAAAGAAAACTGTTATATTCAGTAAAAGGATTCTTCCAGAATGAAGAAATTGGGATGATGACAGCATTCAGAGGTGGGAGGTACTGATTGTTATACAAGAATGTACTTAATGCCACTGAATTATACCTTTTAAAATGGATTAAGTGGTAAATTCTTTGTCATATGTATTTCACCACAATACAAAATTTTTAAAGAAGAATGAAGGGAAAATGAGGACCTTTTCATGTAAAGAAAATGATGACAGTTTATCACCAACAGAGCTGTACTTCCTGATGTACAAAGGAACATGACACCAGGTAGAAACTCAGATCCTTCCAGAAAAATTAAAAGCATTGGATATCGTGAATATTGAGGTAAATATGAAATACTGGCTTTTTGTTTGTGCTTTTCTGCCTCAATTTCTTTATTAACCATTTAAGTATTTAAAGCAAAAATTATAAGTATGTTGTGGGGATTATAGCATTTGTAGATATGGTACATATAACAACCATAAAAGTAGATATGGACCTATTGTTGCACATTTTCTATATTTTACAGGAAATGGTACAATATTGACTGTAAGTGGACTATGAAAAATTATAGCATATATTATAATGCTTGGGGCAGCCACTTCAAAAAGTAAAAGAATATAGCTGAAAAGTCAGTTGAAAAATTAAAAATGGATATTCAAATAATTTTTTAAAAGGCAGGAAATGAGAAACAGAGGACCGTAGTCCTGGCGGTTTTGACCCATTAAAGGAATAAAGGGAAATCGTTTTTAAAAATTAGAATAATATGATGGTAGCCGTTTAAAACTGAATTTTTTGGGGAAAATCATTAATATAGGAAAAACACTCCCGATGTTGTATTAAATGGAAAAAGTGGTATATTCAGCCACTATAGTACAACAATTTTTAAAAGATATGATATATTCACACTCTCATACAATATAGAAAAAAGGCTAAAAGGTATGTTCCAAAATGCCTTTTGGTGGTAGAATCACAAGTGACTTCATGTCTTAGTCTTACTTTCTTACATTTCCTATATTTTCTACAATGGGTTATCATAAAATCTATTTGTTTTTAGTTACTGCTAGTACATAGTCATACAAGAACAGTTTCTCTGTATTATAATTTCATATAATACCTGACTAAGTTTGGGCTTCCCTGGTGCTCAGATAGTAAAGAATCTGCCTGGGATGCGGGAGACCTGGGTTTGATCCCTGGGTCAGGAAGATCCCCTGGAGAAGGAATGGCAACCCACTCCAGTTTTTTGACCTGCAGAATTCCGTGGACGGAGAAGCCTGGCAGGCCCCAGTCCATGGAGTCGCAGAGAGTCAGACACAACTGAGCAACTTTCACTTCACTTACTAAGTTTAATTTTATTCTAATAGTTTTTTCACTGATCTTTAAAAGTTTATGGTCATGTGATATGCACATAGTATAGTCATTGAGTTTCTTCTCATTTGTCTACCTTAATGCAATAGGTAATTAATTGCCCAGGACCTACTCAGCACTAATTACACGAATTGATGGATTCCTAAGAAAGGGAAATTCTCCTGCTCGACATCTCACTTTCTCATCTACAGAGATCATTGTAAGGATGAATGGTGATGATGGATGTAAAGTCTTGACTCAGTACTTGGCCATCATGCGCTCTCAGCAAAAGTTAGTGGTTGTTATTGTGAGGGTGTATCTCTTGTACAGACCCTTCTTCTGGAAGGGCGCATGGCTGAGCCCTCAGTGGGCACTGCAGTCCATGGGCAGATCACACAAAAGGAAGAGCCTCTGACAGCACTCTGGACAGCCAGTTTTGGGAAGCTGTGTTTAAACAGCAACATCAGTCTGGTATGTGTATCCCATTTTCCTTAAATTTAAAACGCCACGCCTTCACTGAAGATGTTCTTGCAGTGTGAGAATAAATGATGAATGTGAAGATGATAATGCTGATTAGTTCAGTTCAGTTCAGTTCAGTTGCTCAGTTGTGTCCAACTCTTTGTGACCCATGGACGCAGCACACCAGGCCTCCCTGTCCATCACCAACTCCTGGAGTCCACCCAAACCCAGGTCCATCGAGT
>SJYV01028575.1:239748-278343 GCA_006410875.1 Neotragus pygmaeus | reverse complement strand
GCTCAGTCGTGTCCAACTCTTTGTGACCCCATGGACTATAGCCTACCAGGCTCCTCCCTCCATGGGATTTTCCAGGCAAGAGTACTGGGGTGGGGTGCCATTTCCTTCTCCAGGGGATCTTCCCCACCCAGGGATTGAACCTGGGTCTCCCGCATTTCAAGCAGACACTTCAACCTCTGAGCCACCAGGGAAGCCCTACTACAAGCTAAGTAATAAATAAATGGTAGGTGTTACTCATTTGTGTTAAAAGGTGGGTGTCAGCAGTTTCCTGGTGGCTCATTTGTAAAGAATCCACCTGCCAATAACGGAGACATAGGTTCGATCCCTGGTCCGAGAAGATCCCCCGTGCCATGGAGCAACTAGGCCCATGCCCCACAACTACTGAAGCCCTCATGCCCTAGAACTCGTGCTCCACAACAAGAGAAGCCACCACAATGAGAAGCCTGCATACCACATTGAAGAGTAGCCCCTACTCACCGCAACTACAGAAAGTCCACGCAGCAATGAAGATACACTGCAGCAATCAATCAGTCAATAAAATAATCCTATAATAAACTTTGTGGGAAAAATGGTGCGTGTGAGAGCAGAATAGGCGTGGGTACACTGGGTAGACACATTTCTCGGGGAAGCTCCATTTCAAGCTTACTTCTTTTATAATAAATACTCAAGTTGGCCAGTTGAGGAGAACTAGGTGATTTTTACCCTTTGTTGGGACCTAAACAAGTCGAGCCAGGAGAGCAGGAGAGGTGAGCTTGGGAATCAATTATTCCCCAAGCATTTTCAAGTGCTNCTTACTTCTTTTATAATAAATACTCAAGTTGGCCAGTTGAGGAGAACTAGGTGATTTTTACCCTTTGTTGGGACCTAAACAAGTCGAGCCAGGAGAGCAGGAGAGGTGAGCTTGGGAATCAATTATTCCCCAAGCATTTTCAAGTGCTATTATATACACTGTGCTGTGTGGTCATCTTGTGGAGGAGAGCAAAGATCGAGCATGAGAAATCCCTTCTTTTCAGAACCTGTGTCTTGTGGGAAGAAGACTGCACAAGGGAGAAAGCAGAGAATATACAAGTTGTAGGCTGTGGGTTACTGATCAGTCAGAACATTATGAAATTCTAGAAGCAAGAAAGCAATGAGGCTGGAACAATGTGGGAGGTTTCTGGAAGCAGGTGACACAAAACACTATGGACCCAGACCAGACTCAAAGTGTCTGTAGCTTAGCATCCCATGTCCACTGGGGTATACTTTTTGAACAGGCATTTCTTATGCCATTAGTAACAGGATCTTAATGAATTAGAGATCCCCAAGAGTTCAAATAGTATCACTTACACTGTTGATTTTTTATTCTAATATGATAAGCAACAATTCATCATTTCCCCTTCTTTTAAACATCTCACATTTGTTTGCAAAGAGCTTTCAAAATACAGTTATTAAAACGGTTTGTCTTTCCTCACTGCGTCATAATTGATTTTTTTATGGTTATGTGAATATAGATGGTTGGATAGAAAAGCACTTAATGATTTTGTACTTAGAGAAAAACAGTGCATTGTACATGCATGAAGAGCTCGTATTGCTATGTTCGTACTTGAAAATGATTTCACTGCACTGATAACAAACTTTCTTCTAGACTTTTCAAAAGTAATGTTAAACCTTATACGTGGGACTTTGAACATCGAGTCCTTGATCTAGGATTGAACACACGTTTCACATCTTGGAGAAAACTTCTTTTTTTCCGGTTAGCTGATCTTTTTATCCCTTCAGGCATTAACCAGTCTTTTTATTTTCTTAGCAGCAGTTCTAGAGAAAATTTCCCTGAAGGCCAAAGCATCTATTGGATAGTTCAAAATGTATAGTGCTAAAAGTTTGCTTTGTTGTGTTATTTTTTTTTAGCAGAAAGAGAAATACGTTCTTGCATATGAAGGCCTACTGTGGTCAATTTCCCCTGATTAAACCCTAAATTTGAACTTTCAATACTATAATCTGAAGTGACATTGAGATTCAACTTGGTAGTCTATAAAAAGAAAGAATACATCATAGTAAACTTCCAGACTAAACAAATCTATAGTCCAAGGATATTCAAATAGATCAGAAACAAATTAGTACTTTTGAAATAATACTTTCATAAGGCAATTTATATGCTAAATGGGGATGATTCTTATTTAGTCACCAAAGCAAAGATCTGAAGGATGCTAACTACTAAATAGTATGTAAAATTAAGTCAAATTACTCTTTGTCTTAAAAACAAGATTTTTGTTTTTTAAATAACAAGATTTTAAAAATCCAGGATTGAGCAGTTTCACTAATCCAATCTAGTCCTTCTGTCCAAAAGTTAAATGAGTTGGACAGGATCTTAATATCAAGAATTGATAGATGCAAATAAGAACAAAAAAATCCCTATTAAGAATTCTGGACTTCCCCTGCAGTCTGGTGGTTAAGAATCCGCCTGCCAGAGCAGGGGAGATAGGCTCGATCTCTGATCCAGGAAGATTCCCGTATGCCACAGGACAACGAAGCCCATGTGCCTCAGCTACTGAGCCGTGTGCCTAGAGCCCGTACTCCAGAACCAGAGAAGCCACTGCACTGAAAAGCTCGTGTACCACAACGAAGTCGAGCCCCCCACTCACCCAACTAGAGAAAACCTGCGCACAGCAACGGAGACCCAGCACAACCGAAAATAAATAAATAAAAATAAGAAGGCATCAAAGACAAAAGGTTTTCATGGCCTCTCTCAATACCTATGTGCACATAAGACATATACCTTTATCCATGGAACATGGTTTCTCCACTTCGACGCTACCGACCCTTTGCCTGAAAAATTTTTTGTTGTTCTATCACGTGTGATAGAAGATGTCTAGAATCATCCTTGACCTCTATCCTGGGTATGTATCCACTAGATGCCAGTAGCACTGCTTCCGCAGTTGTGATAACCAAAAATGTCTTCAGACATTGATGTGTACCCTGGTTGAGAACCACTGGTCTATATTGACATTCACTTCCTACTTCATGTACAAGCCATGGTATGAATATTTGAGGTAAGACCTGAGTTTCATTCTACAACTCCTAACTAGTGAGAAAGGAAAAGTAACAGTGCCCAGTTGTATACAGACTAACCTCAGGTTTGCCCAGTTCAGGACCCACTCTAATTGGCAGTTTTTGCTCTGGACCTCCCCAACAGGCTGGCCCAGGCTTCGTAAGAGCTGCACTGTGATCTCATGCCTCCCTCTGCCCAATTCTGCTTCAGCCGCTTTTTCATCCCCCAAATTTATCTTGGGGCATCATTTCCTGGAGGGCCTAACCTGCAATATCAATTACTCACTCAATCAAATCATTCAATCAGAGCGTTTCATTCCCGTAGCTGAGATGGGCATACAACTGCATTTGGACCACAGAGTGTCAGATCCATGCCATTTTTAAACTCCTGGGTGAGAGTAGCTCACTCTTTTCTGCTGGAGATGTTCACCATGCTAAGAGGACAGCAGGTGGGCCTGCAGCAGTATGATGCTGCTAAGTCACTGCAGTCGTGTTCGACACTGTGCAACCCCATAGATGGCAGTCCACCAGGCTCCCCCGTCCCTGGGATTCTCCAGGCAAGAACACTGGAGTAGGTTGCCATTTCCTTCTCCAAAGCATGAAAGTGAAAGTGAAGTTGCTCAGTCGTGTCCGACTCTTTGCGACCTCANGCAGTCCACCAGGCTCCCCCGTCCCTGGGATTCTCCAGGCAAGAACACTGGAGTAGGTTGCCATTTCCTTCTCCAAAGCATGAAAGTGAAAGTGAAGTTGCTCAGTCGTGTCCGACTCTTTGCGACCTCATGGACTGCAGCCTACCAGGCTCCTCCCTCCATAGGATTTTCCAGGCAAGAGTACTGGCGTGGGGTGCCATTGCCTTCTCTGCTGTAGCAGTATAGCTACCTGAACATCTTCACTGTCATGACCACCCTTTTTTTTTCCCCTTGACTAATCTAGGTTGAGCTTTCTGTCACAGCCAACAGTCCAACCTAAGGTACTTTATATATAACAAAGGGGGAACTACATAAATGTTAGAAAATTAACACTGAGCCTAGAAAGTGTTTTAAATGAAACTATCACAGTGACTATTAAGAGCTAAGTATACAAGTGAAAGGAAGGGGGCTTCCCTGGTGGCTCAGATGGTAAAGAATCCTCCTGCAATGCAGAAGACCCAGGTTCGATCCCTGGGTCAGGAAGATCCCCTGNGTTTTAAATGAAACTATCACAGTGACTATTAAGAGCTAAGTATACAAGTGAAAGGAAGGGGGCTTCCCTGGTGGCTCAGATGGTAAAGAATCCTCCTGCAATGCAGAAGACCCAGGTTCGATCCCTGGGTCAGGAAGATCCCCTGGAGAAGTGAATGGCAACCCACTCCAGTATTCTTGCCTGGAGAATTTCATGGACAGAGGAACCTGGCAGGCTACACTTCATGGGGTCGCAAAGAGTTGGACAAAGCTGAGGGGCTTCCCTGGTAGCTCAGACCATGAAGAATTTGCCTGTAAAGCAGGAGCCTGGTGGGCTATAGTCCATGGGGTCACAAAAAGTCAGACATGACTTAGTGACTAACACTTTCGTTTTCACATACAAGCTGTCAAGAATTACAAAGCGTTCCACCATCTTAAATCTCAAGATACTTCGTGATGAAGTGGGAGGGGGCAGAATGATACCCTTCGTAGTGTAATGATTTTATCAACTGCTGCATCAATTCTTGAAAGATCTCCAGTCTCATCATGGAGAAATAATGGCTATGGACTACTAGATCATAGCTGCCACAAGGTGGTCAGTACATATTAGCTTCTGTTTCCTATAATGAGGCTTTAAGCAAACTTGAGTGGACTCCTAACCAGCACCCTACCCTTCCTATTTTCCATTCTTTGCTGCTGCTATCAGGAAAAGAGAATATATTCATGAGTATAATACTTGATTTGAACCAATCTTTCAGGCCAAAGCATATTTCAATCATGTGTGTGCAAGTAAGACTGTGAAGTATGCCTATTTCAGTTCCCCCCGCCTTTTTTAAATAGAAAGATCTGTTTGAAAATGGAAAGCCACATTTTTCCACTTGAAATGCTTGAAAAGCTTCATTTGTGAAAAGCAGCATTGACCAGAGCTGCTGGGGATCATTAGTGGGAGCCTGAGCTTCAAAGCAGTTTCTGTTAGGAAAAGGTATTTGGACATTTTAGCTAAGCTGCTGACCACTTGGGACTTGGTAATTTAAAAGGATGTTAGTTTTCAGTTACTTTACATTCCACTTACAAGTGAGATCATATAGCACTTGTCTTTCTCTGTCTGACTCATATCACTTTTAGCATACTATCCTCAAGGTCCATCCATGGTGTTGCCAACGGCAGACTTTCCTTCTTCCTCATGGCTGAATAGTATTCCATAAAAAGGTGGAGGAATGGGAGGGATGTTGTTTAAGGGTGTTGGTGTTAGTTGCTCAGTCATGTCTGACTCTTTGTGACCCCATGGACTGTAGCCTGCCAGGCTCCACTGTCCATGGGATTGCCCAGGCAAGAATACTGGAGTGGGTTGCCATTTCCTCCTCCAGGGGGAATGTTTAATGGTATTTCTTTGCAAATAAGTCCTGGAGGTCTACTACATAGGAAAGTGATTACAGACAACAAAACTGTATTATAAACAATCAACTTGTTAAAGACTGGGTTTTAATAGTTCTCAAACTCAGAAGAAATAATACATGATATTATAGAGGTATTAGCTAACACTACTATGGCAATCACATTGCAACATAAATGAATCCAAGCAATATGCTGTGTACTTTCAATTTAATGTTGTATGCCAAATAGAATTCAATTAAAAAAGAACAGAAGGGTGCTACTTGTCGAAAGACTGACCGACTAGGTACCCTTTATGCCTTAACAAAATTCGTTTAAGAGATTCGTATTGTGGGCTCCCTATTAAAATAAAGGCTCCGTTTAAGAGAGGTATCTTTTTTTTCTTGAAATGTAGCTGACATACAGTATTATATTAATTTCAGTTGTACTACATAGTGATTTCACACATACATTATGAAATGATCATCATGATACATCTAGCAACAATCTGTCCCCATACAAAATTATTACAATATTATTGAGCACATTCCTTTAGGCTGTAGATTACAGTCCCGTGACTTATTTATTTTATAACTGGAGGTTTGTACCTCTTAAAACCCTTTACTTATTTCACCTAACCTGACACCTCTTTAACCTCTGACAAATACTCATTTCCTCTCTGCACCTATGAGTCTGTTTACATCTTATTTGCTTTCAGTTTTTTTAGATTCCAAATATAAGTGAGATCATATGATATTTGTCTTACACTGACTTGTGTTTCTTAGCCTGATACCCTCTAGAACCATATCCATGTTGTCACAAATGGCAAGATTTCTTTTTCCCTTGTGCCTGAGTAATATTTCATTGTGTATATATATATATATATATATATATATACCACATCTTTAACCACTCATCTGTAGATGGACACTTAGGTTGCTTCCATATCTTGGCTACCGTGAATAATGCTACAATAAACTTTGGGTGCATGTGTCTTTTTGAATAGGTGTTTTTGTTTTCTTTGGGTAAATACCTAGAAGCGGAATTGCTGGATGGTAGTCCTACTTTTAATTTTTTTGAGGAACCGATAGACTGTTTCTCGTAGTGGAGGTCCCTTACATTTTCTAACATCATTTGCATCAGCCGTCTACCACAACAGCAAAATATTCCTCACCTCTTGGCTGGGGGGGTTGTTGTCTTGGCCAGCTCTTCTGTGGTGCTGGAGATGGCAGTGGCACAAATGAGACCACCCATATTACTTGATCGTCTGAATCAATTAAAGAAGAACTGATGCCCATTTTCTCTCAGATTGGGAGAGTCCAGGAAAACAAATAAGCCACGCAACAGAAAAGTTGCCCGGCTGCACAGAGGGTTGCTATTATCTGTGCAGTTGCCCAACCGTTTACGTTTTAAACTCTTTTCCAGTCACTAGTTACTGGCAGGCACATCGCTGAAAGCAGCAGACAACTCTAAGCCGGGGATTGAACAAAGAAAGATTCCTGGAAGTGACTCTCTTTCTTCCCCCAAATGCCTATGACCAAAAGGCTGTCTGAATATGATTTTAATTGCCATAGGACTGAGTCACGGGTTCCTTGGGTTTCTTTAGATGATAATCATATTACTTAGAGAGCTGGCACGGGTCCTGGGTTTCTCAGGCTATGCACCACTGGTAACCAAACTGCAGGCGCAGGAACACAACGATCTGAGGAAGAATGGTGTCTCTGAGACCCTGGAATGCAGCTTTGAACCACCATAGAACTTACTGGAAGCGGATTAGGAGGATACTGCTGGGCAAACGTCCATTCCGTTGTTCTTAAGACTCCCCCACCACCTCAAAAACAAACACAAAAACAAAAACGGTGGTGGGCAGGGGCGGGGAGGGGGCGGTTGTGGAAAGTAGAAGGGAGCTGGTAGACGTGAAAGGATAAAAAATTTGGGTCTTTGTCTTGGTAAGGGCGATGCAATTCGGTTTACTGCCCACTCCTTCCTCTTAGAAGCTTTCCACCTGCATTGTAAATGTTTGCCTTTAATCTGTGTCATAATCACTGCATTTCCCCTTCAGTGTCCTTTTGTATTCCTTTTAATGCTATAATCTGTTCCTATCT
This sequence comes from Neotragus pygmaeus, assembly GCA_006410875.1. Classification (NCBI taxonomy): domain Eukaryota; kingdom Metazoa; phylum Chordata; class Mammalia; order Artiodactyla; family Bovidae; genus Neotragus; species Neotragus pygmaeus. The sequence continues at coordinate 270,680 of SJYV01028575.1, read as the reverse complement.
TTCATGGTTGCTTTATCTTCTATTCTAAGCCATTTTTCTCCTCTGTTACTGCTTTATTTAATTCCCTTTTGTTACAGCATAACTGCCTCTTTTGCCATCTACCTTTCTAAATTAGGGGGTCTTTCTTTCTTTTCTGTGCAGCACCCTCTCTTCAGCATGACATCTTCACTTTTCTCTATTGTAGTCTCTTTTGTGATTGGCCAATAGCAAAGCGAAACTTACTAGAATCCAATTCTAAAAGCACTTTAGAAGGATGGAATCTTATCATTTACTCCCTGAATCACTATCATCAGTCTAGTTGGTGCAGAATGGCATTCTATTTGGGGGCTCATTGGATAAGTATGAGTTCAACCTGGCAGTCATAAAATAACTGGGGGAAAAATTTGCTCCTTGCCTCCCTTACAGTTGAGAAGTTTGTGACTGACCTTGATTCTTTACTTTGAATGATGCCTGTGGAAAAATAACCATTTTTTTTCNTGGGGGCTCATTGGATAAGTATGAGTTCAACCTGGCAGTCATAAAATAACTGGGGGAAAAATTTGCTCCTTGCCTCCCTTACAGTTGAGAAGTTTGTGACTGACCTTGATTCTTTACTTTGAATGATGCCTGTGGAAAAATAACCATTTTTTTTCATTGACATTGTATAGTGCCTCAGATTTTCCCAGGCCTTTCATGAAGAACAATTTAATTTTCATTTTTGAGATTATGCACTTTAATTTTGGAAAATTAAACGTCCAAGGGAAGATTCACCACTTCTGGAGAACCTAGCATTTTCTGTCCCCCAGAAGATGAATCTTAGAACCTGTTTTAATGACTGTTCCTGCAACACTGAGTTGTATGTACTGAGAATGTTTCCATGTTCCTGCTGACACACCACTTACTACTATTCACTGATGTGGGTCTGATGAATTCTGACAATCAACAATAATAATTGTATAAACATTAACATGTACTGACTGCTTGCTTCATCCCAGGCACTGCACAAAGTGCTTTTTAATGATTATTTCTTTTGATCTTCCCAATCATTCCATGAGTTAAGAATACAAATGCTCTGGCATATCAGAATTATTCACACCTGATGGCTGATTTAATATAAATATTTTAAACTGTCTAGTAAGCTTGTAGAGCACTTATTGTACTTATTCTTCATCCACTCCTATGACACCTTGCTTTGAATTCTTGTATTATTTTCATGTACATAATATATATATTTTAAAGTCTTCTGTAGTTACTTAGAAGGAAGACTGACATTGCTGATTCCTCTTTGGGGTTTGTAGCAAATACCTCACAAGCTTACACTGTGTCTTCTGATCCCACTACTGATGCCACTGTAATCAACAATGGAGAGTTTCATGCAAACTCAGCCTCATCTTGTGTAGCTAGCATCCCACCCCCAAATTGATCTCTGTGTCTTCCCATTTTCTGCCCCAGGGTATTTTGCCCAGTGCTGTGGGTGCTTGTTCCTGGGTGGGCAAGCATAGTCACAGGAGAATGAACACTTTGGCAGCTGCCCTCAGCCCACTGGGGATAGCAGCAGGTAGACATGTGCTCTGGCTCTCTGCATTTCAGGTTCCAGATACTTACATGCAGATGTATTTTATTCTGTACACTTCTTATGAGTCCCAGAGAGTGGGTTATTTTTCTTTGTTGTTATTTTTCTGGCTCTTTTATTCCTGCTTCTTAGAATCATATCCTAGATAAATTTCCTGCACTGCAGCCCTCATCTCAATTCTGTCATGCTGTAACCCTAAGACACAGGGTGTTGGGACAGGCTTTGCTCCCACTAAACATGGAAACTTAGAGAAAGCAGGCGTGAAAATTTTTAAAAAGGGAACCTATGATGTTGACAATGGGAAGTTGACTTCATCCAAAATTTAAGACTCCATAAGTCAATCTAAAACTATGGTAAGTCAGGCACTGTGTTAGGCACTGTGNTTAGAGAAAGCAGGCGTGAAAATTTTTAAAAAGGGAACCTATGATGTTGACAATGGGAAGTTGACTTCATCCAAAATTTAAGACTCCATAAGTCAATCTAAAACTATGGTAAGTCAGGCACTGTGTTAGGCACTGTGGCAGAAGCTTGGAGATTTAATACAGAGTTTGGTGAAAAGGTTTATGAAACTTTTGCCTTAGGGCAGCAGGAAACAAGAGAAAGACTTTACAACAAGGAAAGTTACATAATCTGATCTGCATTTTAGGATGATTGTTATAGCTGCATTGTGGAGAATGGACTAGAAAGCAAGAATAAAATTAGGGAGAAAAATTAGGAGGCTGTGCTGTATTTGAGGCAAAAAGGGCTGGAGACAGGGGAGATCTAAAGAAATGAATGAATTTGAGAGATGGTGTGTGCACAGAGTTGACAAAATTTAGATGGACAGGTAAGGGTGGATTCTAGGATGATGACTTGAGCTACTGAGTTTATGGCTTGGGCCATTGGGTGAAGGGTGGTGTTAACTAGAATAGTGAATCAGGAAGAGGAAAATGTTCAGGATGGGTAAGGAGGTAAGGAGAACAATGATGAGCTGTGTTTGGCATGTGCTAAGTCTGAGGTGTCAGTGGGACTTTCAGGTTGTGCTGTCCAGAAGGCATGGAAAGAGGCTTGCTCTGAAGTCAATGAAAGACAAATTTGACCTCACCTGAAAACTCAAGTCAGCCTTTTCAACAAATCCTGCTAGAGCAACTGGACATCCATATGCCAAAAATGAGCCTAAGGCTATACTTAATACTTTTTATAAAAATTAACTAAAATGCATTAGACTTAAATGCAAAATGTAAAACTTATAAAGCATATAAAACAGGGGAACATCTTTGGGATCTAGGTCTCGGCAAAGAGTTCTCAGACCTGACACCAAAAGCATGATCCATGAAAGGAAAACTTGATGAATTCACCCTCACNTAACTAAAATGCATTAGACTTAAATGCAAAATGTAAAACTTATAAAGCATATAAAACAGGGGAACATCTTTGGGATCTAGGTCTCGGCAAAGAGTTCTCAGACCTGACACCAAAAGCATGATCCATGAAAGGAAAACTTGATGAATTCACCCTCACCGAAATCCAAAACTTTCTCTCCATGAAAGACCCATTTTTAACAGGATGAGAAAAAGAAGGAGAATATAATTGCAAACCACATACATGATAAAGGACTATTATCTAATATATACACAACTCTCAAAACGCAACTGTAAAATAAAAACCATTCAAATTATAAAAGACATTCACAGACATTTTGCTCAAGAGGACATTTAGATAGCAAATAAGTCCATGAAAAGTTATTCAACATCATTAGCCACTGCTGCTGCTGCTGCTGCTAAGTCACTTCAGTTGTGTCTGACTCTGTGCGACCCCATAGACGGCAGCCCGCCAGGCTCCCCCGACCCTGGGATTCTCCAGGCAAGAACACTGGGGTGGGTTGCCATTTCCTTCTCCNGAGTGGGTTGCCATTGCCTTCTCTGCACTAGCTACTAGGAAGATGCAAATTAAAACTGCAATGAGGTATTCCTATATATATCAGGATGGCTAAAATCGTGGCAACACCAAATGTTGGCATGGATGCAGAGAAACTTGATCAATTCATACATTGCTGGTTGAATGTAAAATAGTACGGCCACTTTGGAAAAGCCACTTATGTTCACATAAAATCTGTACATGAATGCTAACTTTATTCATAATACTCCAAAACTAAAAATATCCCAGATGTTCTCCAAGAGGTGAAGCCAAGGCACAAGGTGAACAAGCCAGGGCACATCCAAATTATAGAATACTACTCAGCAATACAAAGGAATTAACTATTGCTACAGTGGGGCTACTTGGAGGAATCTCGAGGGAATTACACTGAGTGAAAATGTAATTTTGGGGTCAATCCCAAAAGGTGACATTCAGCATGATTCCATTTACATGACATTTTTGAAATGCAAAATTACTGAAATGGAGAACAGAAATGGGCAGGCGAGTGCTGCTATACAAGGACAAAAGGAGGAATTCTTCTCATGGTGGAAATGTTCTGTATCGTGATTATATTGATGTCAATATCCTGCTTGTGGCCTTGAACTAGAGTTTTATCAGATGGACCATTGGGAGAAACTGGGTAAAAGGCACATGGAATCTCTCTGTGTTATTTCTTATAATACCCTGGGAATCCACAACAATCTCAAAATAAGAAGTTTAGTTTCAGAACAGGTTGAGGTCTGGGTAGCTCTCAGGAATATGACAGAATTTTCACAGGATTAGATACTATGAATATACATTATAAGGTTCTGTAACTATCTCTTTGAGAATCTATAAGCTTAGATTTACTTTTGAAGCTCTATATCATTATTTTTCATAGTAAAATTCAGGAAATTGGCAACCAGGGCAAAAAAAGAACTAAGAATTATTTTTAATTAAAAAAAAAAACAACCATAGTTCTTAAGGGACTTATAGGCCAGTTGGAGAAAGAGGCATGGCTATGCACAACTGAGGAGTGCTGGTGGAAGGCTTGGACCACGGTTTCTACGGTAAAGTCTGTAATCACATGTGGATCGAGGGCATCCTTCCAGCGCAGAGCAAAGAGCAGGAGGAAGTGCCCAGAAGCAGCAGGTGTCAAGATTGGGAGTCTTGCCTCCTGAAGGGGAGAGCATGTGGTTGGCTCTGGCACAGTGGGAGATTGGAAGGGCCCTGAAAATGAAGGGATCCGGACCCAATCCTGAGAACGGTAGTTGACTCAAATTTTTGACGCATGATGATTGAGAGCTCAGGCTCTGGAGTTGGCATGCCTGTTTTGACTATGCCACTTCCCAGCTGAGGGCCACTGAGAAAGGCACTTAACCTCTTGAAATCTCAGTTTGTGCATCTAAAAATGAGTACTCTTGAGAGGTACCTCAAAAAGCGATTGTTAAGATGAATCAAGCTAATGCATATCAAGCTTTTAGCACAGCGTCTGCCTAACAGCCCCACTCGGCAGATACACCCATTATATATGGGTGTGAGTGTGACACCAGTGGTGATGATCCTGTGGTCTCCCTCTGAAGGCTATGAAAGGCTGGGAGCAGAGACTGTGCTGTATCTGTGACCATCCGACTCCCAAGGCACAGAGGAGGAGCCTGGCTCAATGAAACTGGGAAAAGTCATGTTCTTGAAAGAGTAATCTGATAGCAGCAGACTAATCAGATGCAGGAAGGAGAGGCCTCGGGCATGGAACTCAGTGAGACAGTGAAGACCACGACAGAGCTTCACTCCTCAGGACAAGAAGCAGAAGAGGTTGGTGTCACCGAGAGTTGTAAGGAACAGGTAACTAGTGGAAGCTTCAATGAGGGATACAGTTTCTGGGCTCTGATTCCATCTTAACCACAAGTAGATTCCAAGTTTACTTTAGTGTGGACACCAGATCTCTTTTGAAGAGAATGTTTATGGTAGTAGAAAGAGCATGGGTTTTGAAGTCAGATAAACACTGCTTTTGAGACTTCCCAGGTGGTCCAGTGGTTGAAACTCCATGCTCCCAATGCAGGGGGCTCAGGTTCGATCCCTAGTCAGGGAACTAGACCCCAGGTGTTGCAACTGAGAGTTTGCACATCACAACTAAAGATCCTGTGTGCCTCAACTAAAAAATCCTGCATGTCGCAACTGAGACCTAGTGCAGCTAAATAAATATTTTTTAAAAGCCCACTACTCTGCCCCTTATGTCATTCATGTGACCTTCAGAAATATAAGGGTTTGTTCCTTCCGCATCTGCAACAGTTGCTGTGGCACACTACACTGAACCTTCTCTTCAGGGTTTTGCAAACATGCTCCAGTCACTGCCCTCAAGGAAGTGCCACACACAAGGTTCCATCCTCTCACGGAAGTGGGGAGGTGTAGGGCCAACCGGTGGTTGAAGCCAGGATTCAAAGGCTCTAGCCAAATGGCTCACTGGGGACAACTCTGAAAGGCCAAATCAAGGAGAGGGCTTCTTCAGGGCACCCCTGCAACAGCCACCTTCACTACCGTGTTGTGGATCTTCTTTCCCTTCTCTCTAACCCTGCGCCCTTTCACTTTTTTAGAAGTGTAAATCCTGAGAGTACTTCACAGTGCCACAGTAATCCCTGTCTCTTATACACATCTCAACTCTCACANCCCCTGCAACAGCCACCTTCACTACCGTGTTGTGGATCTTCTTTCCCTTCTCTCTAACCCTGCGCCCTTTCACTTTTTTAGAAGTGTAAATCCTGAGAGTACTTCACAGTGCCACAGTAATCCTTCTGCAAGTGATGTTCCTACTGCTTCTGACTCAGCTTCCCAGTCCTGGCATGTAGAGTGGCCTTTGCTTCTGATCTGTAAAGTGGAAAATGCCACAGCAGCCATAAACAGCTGTGGTGAGAACGGAATGATGTCATGCACTTGTACAAAACTGGGTGCTACAGATGACAGCTGGGGGCTTCCCTGGTGGTCCAGTGGTTAACAATACGCCTTCCAGTGTAGGTGACGTGCGTTCAATCCCTGGTCGGGGAACTAAGATCCCATATGCTGTGGGGCAACTAAGCCCACATGCCACAACCAGGGAGCTTGCGTGCTCTACACCCTGTGCTCTGCAGCAAAAGTCCTACAGCGCTGCACACCACACCTAGAGAAGTCCCCACATGTTGCACTTAGAGAAAAGCCCTCTCCCCACAAGAAGACCCACTGCTGTTGAAAAAAAAAAAACAACAACCAAACAAGAAGAAACGACGACAACCAATGGATGAACCTTGAAGACATTATGGCAGGTTGAAGGAGCTGGTCACAGAAGGGAAAAACTGTAGGATTTCACTTAAATGAGGTACCTAGGGTGGTCAAATGCACAAAGACAGAAAACAGACTGGCGATCTTCAGGGGCTGGGGGAGGTGGAAAAGGGCAATTGTGTAGTGGGTATAACATTTCAGTTTTGCAGCATGAAAAAGTTCTGAAGATTCGTTGTGTAACTGCGTGAATATATTTAACACTACTGAACTGTAGACTTAAAATCGCTCATTATGATGGTGAACTTTATGTCATTTTTTTTAAAACCACAATTTTTAAAAGAAGAAACGATGGCTACCATACCATCAGTTATATTTAACTGACTTTAACCCACAAGTGGGTTCCTTTTCTGGCTTCCCCTCCATCTGCTGATAGGCTTGGGACCCACAATTCCAAACATGATGAAAGCTCCCAGCCCCAGCTGGTGCCCTGGAACTCGTGTCTCCATACTGTTAGCTTTTCCACCAATGGCTCTAATCTCTACACATCTCTTTGGACTCTCGATTCTCTACTACTCTGAAATCACCCTGAGATAGGCTCTGAAGAAGTCTATCATATTCACCAGCACTGTCAAAGCTCCTTTCCCAAACAAAATACACTCTCTCCAAAGTCATCACCAGAACCTTTTGAAAAGCACATCAAATTGCATCACGATTTAAAAGAAATTACACTATGTCACTGCCAGGTTGCTGAAAGGAGGCAACTGAGATCAGGATTATGATGAAGTTGACAGATATAATAATGTGGTTAGAAATCCTGATGGATTCTGACACAAATTCTCTGCTTGGGGGTGAGTATGATTACGATTTGTACAGAGAACAGAGTCAAGGTCAGAAATGACCATGGAGGGGCCCTTAAGCTCAAGGAGAGGGTTCTAAAGCAGCTGGGGAGTTTGTGCTACTCAAAAGTTCAAACCAGTCAGCAGGACACAATAATACACTGGGTCAGGGTCTGGGCAGGGGTTAATTCAGAAATTACCCAGAAATTCATAACTAGCCAGAATGGAGAGCAAATGCCTGAGTGCAGGTTGGAATGCAGGATGAAGTGGCCGCATGAGGAAATTGACATGAGGGCAGGTGGTGAGGGCTGCCACTGCCCCATTCAGAACCAAAGGGGGCGGGGCCTGGGGCTGATCCCAAGCCCATGGTGATCTCTGCTGCCCTAGTTTTGAGCAGCTCTCAGGCTGGGAGTAGATCAAGGCCAACAATGCTGGGCTTTTCCCCAGAGTCACGCAGGGTTCTGCAGGTTTTAATGATTACAGTAGAGAGTTCCGTCCCCTGGAAAGCCCTTGAGGTTCTAACTCAGCAAAATGCATTGAATTTGACAGGTCAGCATTTGCCATCTCTGGTGCCTATGCATGGGCAAAACACACTGTCCTGTTTGCAGAGAGTATATATATGGGGTGAGGGCTTGCCCTACTTGCTGTGTAAAAAAAAAAAAAATTATATTTTAAGTGAAAACATACTTAAGAGTCTGGTACTAAATGTCTACTTTCTACTTGTTTGCGATTTTGAGACTTGTACTCTGTTTTAAACAAAGACTTGGCAGTCATAGTAGGGTTGAGGGTGTACTGAATGCCTCCCGGTATCTGAAAGGCTGTCTTTGCCTAGAGAGTTTGCATTTTACAGAGTGTAGCTCCTAAAGAGCACATACAGACAAAAAGGCAGAAGTTATGGGGAGATCAATTTCAGCTCAATGCAAGAGATAACAAGCTAATGATTAGGGCGTTTGCAAGTGAATAGGTTGCCTGGCAAAGTAAGAAGGTCTCCATCATTTTACCTTTGAAGGCCAAAGCAAAGGCTTTTCTAGCAGAGATGTTGCTTGTAGACAGACTCTTGCATTGAGAAAGGAATTAGGCTAAATCTTGATGGCCCATTTCAACCTAGGATTCAATTACTCGAACTTATTTAAATGTCATTAATACTAGCTTTAATAGGTTAACTATTGAGTGACAGCCTAATCATATGGTTAAGATCACAGGCTCTGAAACTAGACTAGCTAGGTTTGACTCTTGGTTGCTTACTAGCTGTGCGACCTTGAGCAAACTACTTTATCTTAGTTTCCTTCCTTTTGTCTTCTTATTTTTAAACTGGGAATTATAACAGTAGCTACTTAACTACAGGATTACTGAAACAGATTGGTGAATGTATGTAAAGTGTGTAGATGTATGTAGTACTTGGTATGTAGTACTTAATACAGCTACTACTGCTGCTGCTTTGGGTTCTCAGGTATCAATTCTAGCCTCCTGGTTGTGATTTTTGTACTCTGATGATCAGAGAAGGGAACAGGGATTTATGGACTGGAAATTCATGATGAAATACTCATCATATGGGCTTCCCTGGTGGCTTGTGGTAAAGAATCTGTTTTCAGTGTACAAGATGTGGGTTGGATCCCTGGGTTGGGAAGATTCCCTGGAGAAGGGAATGGCAACCCACTCCAGTGTTGCCTGGAGAATTCCATGGACAGGGGATCCTGGAGGGCTGCAGCCCATGTGGTTGCAAAAGAGTTGGACATGACTTAGGGACTAAACAACTCATTATTATCAATTCATGAAAAATTGTAAAATGCAGGTTCCTTTACCACATGAGATTGCTGTTTTTCAAAGAAGGAAATGACAACTCTGTAATGACTCTAAACTGATTCTAGGTGTGCTAACCTCCCGGTGAGGTACCATCAAAGCAGAGACATGGTGATGCTTAGCATCTGGCCTCCTGTGTGGCTGAAACCAAGGACTGTTGACCTTTTCATGTCATAATCTGGAAAGTTCTGCCCTCTGGTCCAAGGAATGGGCATGTTTTACCAACTACTACAGAGAAGATCCTGTTGCTGAAAAACAATGTTCAACAGCACTTTAACTCAGAGCAGAGAAACCCTTGACCTAATGATTATGGGTCTACTTTTGTGATCTACCTGTAAAGAAAAGCAAACATTCTTTCAACAGTATTCATACAATCGAATATCTTTCAGAAAAAAATGATAAACAGAAACATGGAGGACTTCAAATAATTCTCCAGAAGTCTGTAATTAAAATGGCAAACTTCAAAAGTCCCTGAAGAATACTCAGGTCTCAACGAGAACAAAAAGCAGCTGATAAAATGTAAAGCTTTCCCAGAACTGCCCTTTTCTCCTTAAAATTCTCACCCGAAGGCTCATAAGGTTTAGTGTACAGGTCGTTGGAAGCACAAACTAATCTACCTCAAGAGAGTTAATTCACCTTAGGACCAATTTCTCCTCTGTTCAAACATCTATCCATTGAGAAGCCCTGTGTGTATAATATACAGAGCCATTTGAACAGCAGAAAGGAGGAACAGCCAGGGAGTTATCATCAGTCATTTATATCTGCACTGTTAACAACCAAATCAATAATGTCAGTACCATGAAGAGCACCTTCACATTCTAGTTAGGATGTCCGCGGATGTCATATTAGAAAGGCAAGAAGCTTTGGAAAAGAACTGTGTTTCAGGAAATGTTTGAGGCTTAAATATCCACAGGGGTCTGCAACCATCATTGTTCATAAATATGGATATATTTGTGGATTTAATTTGAATTGACTTATGAAGGTATTTGTATTTGGGGCTTCCCAGGTGGTACGAGTAGTAAAGAACTTGTCTGCCAATGCAGGAGACATAAAGGATGTGAGTTTCATCCCTGGGTTGGGAAGATCCCCTGGAGAAGGGTGTGGCAACCCACTCCAGTATTCTTGCCTGGAGATATTCCATGGATAGAGGAGCCTGGTGGGCTATAATCCATGGGATTGCAAAGACTCAGACATGACTCAAGCAACTTAGCATAGCATATGAAGGTATTTATTGTTGCTTTTCATATTAAGAGGTGGTGATGATTGGGGGTGGTTTCTCCAATGGCAAGCCACTCCAGTACTCTTGCCTAGAAAATCCCATGTATGGAGGAGCCTGGTGGGCTGCAGTCAATGGGGTCACTACAAGTCAGACGTGACTGAGCGACTTCACTTTCACTTTTCACTTTCATGCATTGGAGAAGGAAATGGCAACCCACTCCAGTGTTCTTGCCTGGAGAATCCCAGGAACGGGGGAGCCTGGCGGGCTGCCGTCTATGGGGTTGCACAGACTTGGACATGACTGAAGTGACTTAGCAGCAGCAGCAAGGCTGAAAAACGATGATATTTTCAGGTTTTTGCAGGGAGGGGGGAGGAAATACTTTCCTTTGCTTCCTCTGGATTCTGTGCTATTGTAATCATAGCACTTTTAATGCTTTTTTAAAAGAGAAAATTAACAAAAACACTTTTATTTCTTTTTTGCTATGCAGGTTTTTCTCCACTTGCAGAGCATGGGCTTCTCATTGCAGTGGCCTCTTTTGTTGTGGAGCACAGGGTCAGGGTGTGTGGGCTTCAGTAGTTGCAGCACGTGGGCTCAGTAGCTGTGGCTCCAGGCATAGTTGCTCCACGGCATGTGAGATCTTCTGGGATCAGGGATTGAACCTGTGTCTCTTGTGCTGGCAGGCAGATTCTTTACCACTGAGCCCCCAGAGAAGCTAGTTAATGCTTTCCTTCATTTAATTTCTTTATATGAGAGGCAGTTCTACCCCTGATAGTCATAAGTTCTCTGATAACAGGAATCTATCCACCTCTGTATTTCCAGAACTTAATAACAGTGTTGGCACATAACAGTTGCTCAATACTGTTTACTAAATAACTGACTGGATGATGAATCAATGAATGGTTTCTTAGGCTCCTGCTTTATCTGATCTGAAAAACCAGTCTGTCTTTGGTTCCAGTCTATAGAGTAGTTGTGGTGTTGCCATGGCTTCCGGCTGCCTTTAGTTCTGCAGCTTTGGGGGTAAGCTTCATCTTAGATACACAGATGCAAGTGTTTCTGAGCTGCTTCCTTAAGATGTTTTTTGGGTCAGATCCACTTACGGTTGACATCTCATCTCACCGAACACCATCACCTTGGGATTCTTTTTCTTCTCTGCATGATGTCAGAGCCAGTAGGTTATGGAGTTGAGCACACTGATTAGGACTAGCAGACTTGGGGGCTCCCTAGGGGCAGTGTTACCAGTGACACAGAGTCCTTGGCTGACTTCATGAAGTACATTCGTGGATGTGATGTTTACACATTCAGCTGTAACACCCAAAGTGAGTTCATCTATATTCCGCAGAAAGCTAAAAACACCCATTGTTCCATCAATATTTGGCATGGCCTGAAATCCACAGCCACGCTTCCAGTTTTGCAATAACATGTGGACCTTAAAAGGTAGCACAGTTTCAAGCGGAGGTTCAGGAGAGGTGACTTCCTACTCAGATTAACTATGCTGTGTCACCTTGGCCAAATCTTAGCCTCTTTGGACCTGTACAGTTTGAGGGTGCTAGAATCGATGATCTCATGACATCTAACTTCATTCTTTGAAATGTTATATAATCAGCTTAGTCCTACCCCAGAGACTGCGTGTGCAGCGTGCAACAAGACACCTCATGAACATTCAGGCCTCCCTCTGTCCCTTCTTTCATGTCTCTGTTCAAATGTCACCTCCTCAGAGGAACTTTCTCTGATCATCTTATTATGACAATCTTGTTTATATATAGCTCTCTAGTCTCTTTCCCGCTTTATCTTTCTTCATCACATTATCACTTTCCAAAACTGTGTTACATCCTAATTGTATACTTGCTCATCATCGGTCTTTCCAACTAAAATGCAAGCTCCCACGAGGGCAGGGGTTTTGTCTCATTTGCCGTGTTATTCTTAGCACCTAAAACAGTGCCTGGTATATTACAGGTTCTCAATAAATATTAACTGAGTGACTAAATGAATCCTTGAACTCCTAGATAAAGTCTTTAGGGTTTCTTCGGAGTAATCTGGTTTAACACACTGTGTTAGTTCATTTGGGCTTCTCTAACAAAATATCACGAAGAGGGTGGCTTATAAACGGCCTAATTTTATTTCTTACAATTCTGGAAGCTGGGACATCCAAGATCAAGGTGCTGGCAAATTCAGCATCAGGGGAGGGCATGCCTGTTGGTTCATAGATGGTCATCTTCCTGCTATAACTTCATTTGGCAGAAGGCGCTGAGGGAATTCTCTGAGGCCTCTTTTTATTTATTTATTTATTTATTTTTAGTTTTTGGCTGTGTTGGGTCTTTGTTGCTGTGTGGGCTTCTCCCTAGTTGCAACACGAGAGTTCGGTAGTTGTGGCTCTTGGGCTCTAGAGCACAAACTCAACAGTTGTGGCACCTGGGCTTAGCTGCTCCAAGTCATGTGGGATTTTCCTGTACCAGGGATCGAACCTATGTCTCCTGCATTGGCAGGCGGATTCTTCACCACTGAGCCCAGGGGGCCTCTTTTATAAGGTCACTAAACCCAGGCATGAGGGCTCCACCCTCATGACTTAAGTACCTCCCAAATGCCATCACATTGGGGGTTAGAATTTCAGCATATAAATTTTGGAGGGACACAAACATTCAATTTATAGCACACACCAACCTGAAAACCACAGAATCAGTAGATCATTAAGCTAAGAGGATCATTGAGGTGACCTAGCCCAGTCTCTCACTTTGAAGACAGAAAAACTGAAAGCCAGAATGGTTGAGTAACTTGCTCAGTGACACTGAGCTAAGTGTTAGTAGAAGAACCCAGATACCTTACTCCCATCTCACTCCTGTATCCAATACTTCTAGGGGTTAAAACAACAAACTGTATATTTCCTGAGATATTTATTAATTATAAAGGGGAAAACCAATAACTTCCCCATGAAGAAAACCCATAGAAACTATGTTAACCAAGTAAGCAAAGTGAAAACCACCAGTAATACAACATATGTATTTCATAAACCCTGGTGACAGGATGCACCGGAAAGGCAGCATTAGTTTTGTGTTACTCTTCCCCAAATCCCTAACCTAAATACGAAGTGATGAGAAAACATCAGATGAGCTCAAATTGAGGGATAATCTACAAAATAACTGATCAGGACTTTTCAAAAGTGCCAAGGTCATGAAAGACAAAGAAAGGTCAAGGGATAGATTTGAGGAGACTAAGGAGACATTACCATTAAATTCACTGTTAGATACTATTCAATGATCCTGGATTGTATCCTAGAACAACACAATGACAGTAAAAATATGATAAGGTATGAGTAAATCCTATAGTTTATAGCACTATACCAATACTAATTTCTTGGTTTTGACAGGCTATATCATACAATATGTTAACATTTTTAGAGGAAGTTGGGTAAAGCGTATATGGGAACTCTCTATGCTATTTTTGTAACTTTTCTGTAAGTCAAAAATTATTTCAAAATGAAAAGTTAAAAGATAAAAATAACACAATATTGTGTTGACTCTGGATAAAGCCATATTTACACATTTCAAGGTACCTATAATTAATGTTGGAGCTTAGACAGTTCTAGGATGAGGGCTTAGAAGACTTCACATAGTATCTGGAGTTTAATTTGAAAGAATTTTCCCAGATACAGAAAATGGTTGCCCCCGTGTTCTCTAAAAGAATTCACTGGAGAAGGAAATGGCAACCCACAGTATTCTTGCCTGGAGAATCCTGGTGGGCTACAGTCCACAGGGTTACAAAGAGTCGGACACGACTGAGTGACTTCACTGTTCACTGTGAGCAATCACACACAAAGAGGAAAGTGTCCATCAGTTGCAGAATGAACAACAACAAAAAAAGAATTCGAGAGACTAAAAATGAGACAGCTACACAACATTCACTTCCTTGATCCAAAACACCTGAGACTACTGGGCGATAGGAATCCTAGCATCCCAGTAGGAAAGCAGTTTGCCTATTCAGGAACTGTCTCCAAGAGGTTGAACGACAATTTCATTTTGAGCTCGCCTTATGGAAATTTGAGATACCCCGACTGACTTGTTCATTGTCACTAGGGAAGTGTAGGTGATTCAAGTTACAGTCATATTCTTATTTTGAACTATTTTATGCAGCTGCACTAAATGATTTAACAGGAGATTTTTCAACTTGTTAGAATAGCTCCTTAAAAATAACAGGAGGTGCCTTGGTTTAGGAATTATAGACAAATATCATGCACTCATAACTATTTTCGAATTGATACTTATGGTGTATTAGTTGCTCAGTTGTGTCTGCCTCTTTGTGACCTCATAGCCTGCAGCCCACAAGACTCCTCTGCCCATGGGATTCTCTGGGCCAGAATACTGGAGTGGGTTGCCATTTCTTTCTCCAGGGGATACCTATGTAGCCATTAATAATCGGTCTATGACACCATTATTTTTTAGCCTTTCTCCATTGGTTTCATGCCCTTTTACAATAGAGCACTCCAGGAAGCTGGTACCAGTGGATAAGACTTTACAGGTGAAAGGAACAATGCTTTTCATTCTAGATATAGTGTAAGTAAGAATGAGTTAAAACTAAAAACCTGGATTATAATCTCAATTTTTCCATTGGTGATGTCAGTGAGTTTTTAAAAACCATATTTGTTTCCATGTCCTGGCTAAAAAAACCAAAAAAACAAAAAACCATATTTGTGCCTTTGTTTCCTTATCTGTAGACTGGGAATCCTACCATGGGCCTAACCCAGATAGCTATGATAAAGGTTAAACATGTAAAAGTGCCTTTGTAGAGTATGCTGTATGCCTGAAACTAACACCAAGTTTTAAATCAACTACACTAAAAAAAAAAAAAAAAAGAATAAATGAAAGCCACTCTTATTAGGCTATTCAACAAAATCAACCACAGAAATTCATTTCTCCGACTGACTTTAACAAATGGGTTTCCTACTATTCATCCAGTCTTCAAACGCTTAACTCTTACTCCTCTGCCCAACACAGCACCCAATGAAACAAGTGATATAGAGCTCAAAGGGCAAGCAGGCACTCCAGCGCTATTTCAGAGCAAGCCCTCATGACAGCAGAGGCAGGGAAACATAGTTTAGTCACTTTCCGACCTCACTGCTTGGAATCTCAGATCATTCAGAAACAGAAGTGCCTGACTTTAANATAGAGCTCAAAGGGCAAGCAGGCACTCCAGCGCTATTTCAGAGCAAGCCCTCATGACAGCAGAGGCAGGGAAACATAGTTTAGTCACTTTCCGACCTCACTGCTTGGAATCTCAGATCATTCAGAAACAGAAGTGCCTGACTTTAAAAATGACTGCTTTCTGGGGAAGCACCAGTGGATACCCCAAGATAATCTGCGAACATGTGGGATCCTTAGCTGGACTGCAGAAAAGTTGCAATTTAAAACGGGAACAAATCCCAGACTCACAGCCATCTATTACTCACACATTTATTCGCTCCTGTGTCTTCTGAGATATCATATCCTTTTGATCTTTTTTTTTTCTCATTGCTCATCTCCCACTTCCATCTGACTTCTTTTTCTTGGAGTTTACCAGAGTTTGGGCTTAGGCCCTCTTCTCTTTTCTCTTTACATGTGAGGCCATCTCCATTGTCAGTACTCTAAATTTCACCTACCTATCTACATCTTTTTCATTTGCATGTAGCTCTCTCTTCTGACTAAAATTATATCTGACTTCTCCACTTGAAGGGCTTCCCTGGTGGCTCAGAGGTTAAAGCACCTGCCTGCAATGTGGGAGACCTGGGTTCGATCCCTGGGTCAGGAAGATCCCCTGGAGAAGGAAAAGGCACCCCACTCCAGTATTCTTGCCTGGAAAATCCCATAGACAGAGGAGCCTGGTAGGCTGCAGTCCATGGGGTCACAAAGGGTCGGACACGACTGAGCAACTTCACTTTCTTTCTTTTCTCCACTTGAAGGCATCACAGGCATTTCAAACTGAACACGTCTAAAACTAAACTCTTTTAACAAAAATAGAAATGTAGTGAACATGTAAAGTCATATTGGTTTCAGGTACCCCATGCAATGATTCAATATCTATATATTCTGCAAAATGACCATCACCATAAGTCTAATTTACATCCATTACCATACCTAATTATAGATATTTTTATTATGAAAACTTTGAAGATCTACTCTCATTGCAACTTTCAAACATACAATATAGTATTATTAACTCTAGTCACCATGCTGTACATTATATTCCCATGACTTACTTACTTCATAGCTCAAATTTTGTGCCTTTTGACTACCTTCACCCATTTCACCCACCCGGCCTCCCTAAAACTAAACTCTTGATTTTTTGAAACTTGGTTCCTTCTCCTCAATCATTATTACATCAGTAAATATTAATATTACCATTTCCAGGTGGTGCTAGTGGTAAAGAACCCACCTGCTAATGCACCACTCGTAAGAGATGAGGGTTCAATCCCTGGGACAGGAAGATCCCCTGGAGGAGGGCATGGCAACCGACTCCAGTATTTTTGCCTGGAGAATCCCATGGACAGAGAAGTCTGGCAGGCTATGGTTCATAGCATGCAAAGAATCGGACACAACTGAAGCAACTTAGCACGAAAATACTACAACGAACTGTTCAAACAAAAGAACCTGGGCGTTATCCTTAATTCCGCATGCCTGACATCTAATCAATTACCAAGCCACATAGAGTTTACCTCAAAAATACATCTCAAATGTATTCAATTCTATTTCCACTGCCACATCTTAGTTCTAGCCACCATTTTCATTCGCCAAGACACCTGCGAGTNCTCTCCCTCCCCCTGTCAAAGTAACTCCAAGGGAAAAAGTGCTCAAGTGATGACATGAAAAAAGTCTAGGGAATGGAAATCTCATCAACTGTTTACCTAAACACAGCAGTACACCAATGTGGTATAAAAAATTACATATATGTTATTTTGATTTTTCAGGCCTTATATGTGAATTAATTTGGAAGAAAAACCTTTTATACATTCTAGACTTTCTGTGTTTTCTAGTTACCGTCTTCATTTGTACCTCTGACATGGCAAACTGCTGTTTTCTCCATTTCCTTTATGTAGGTGCATGCTGCATACCAATATGTATTTCCCCTCTTTACAACCGTCTACCACGTGGATGCATTTCTTTATTAGTCAATATATATTCTGTAGGTTACATTCTGCAAATTCGAACAGGGACAGAATGCAATGATATAATCCATAACACTGCACAGATGTCTGGAAGAGATTGGAAGAAATCAGCCACCAGGAGGCTGAATGTCTAAGAATTGTAAAACACATTTGGATGGACAAGTAAGAAAAAAGGCCTAGAAAGTAGTAAAAAAAAAAAAAAAAGAAAGTAAAATTTGTTATTTGTGGTTTCCTGATGACCCTGGGATGATGTCAAAGAATAACTTTAGTCAGCAATTTACATTTAAATATAGAAAATGCAAAAGGCATCATGTATATAGGACAGAGCAGAGATATGGATGTAAGAAGAATGAGGAAGGAGAAGTCTAATAAATGATCTTCAGATGAAAAGAATCAAGGAAAAATATCCAGCTGTGGTAAAATGCTTTCAAATTGCTGTTTATTCAATTGATGCATGGAATAGGTATTTCTCAGTGCAGAGAGTGTGAACAGAAAATTATTATGAAACAGAGCAGGATTCTTGGCAAAACACTAATGAAATATACTTTCCAATGGAAAGGAAAAAGGAGGGTGTGAAATAATGTCAATTTAGAGAAAAATGACTGCTCCTGGAGACCTGTCTCTTATACACATCTTCTGAAACTAATTCTGATACCCCCAAGCTGTTTGGAGGTAAATATTAATTCATGTCAAATCAGTTCTATGCAGTTTTTTAAAATATACATTTTCACTTTTGTAAGATCATCGAAGAATCAAAGGAAAAGCTATTTTAGACAATGNTTCCTGGAAGCATAACCACCTCGCTTAGAAACCCCGAGAGTTCTGGGAAACAGTGACCACAGAAACAAGACTTATTGATTCAAATGAACACTTTGGTTGTGTTTAAGAAACATGCGATGATTACAATTGTATCCTAAGACAAGAAGAACATGTATATGCAGGAATGACATTGAAAGTTATATATTATCATTAGCATGGAACACAGGCAGAACAATCAGGTACAAGCAATGACCAATCAGAACAAAATTAGAAGATTTCAACTGAAAAGGTAGGTGTGTACTAGTGTATTGGTTGAATGTCAGTGCCTCATGGCAAAGACTGATAAATCTGTAAGAGAAATTTCAGTGCATATTTCTGAACACCTCATGCCTCTTTCAGCAGAATTTTAATTTCCAGAAAAATCAAAAGCAGTAGACATAAATAGTAATACCTTTTACTGATAATCATCTATAATGGATGGGAAATAAGAAACTACATTGACTCAAATTACTAAGAATTACAAAATACTTGGAAAGTAGAAAAAATTCTAACAGTTCAAAAATTGTCCCCACGTCATTTGCTTGGTTAAAATCCAGAAGAGCAAATTATCGGCAATAATGGATGTAAGTGGATTTCTACCCATGGATTTAACTGCCTTTTTAGAAACTTTTTTTTTTTTGAAAAATTGAGACCACAATGGTAAACTGTATGTGAAAAGCAATCCATGAAGATTTCCTAAGGACTCTGCAATCATGCTATACAAGTTCTAAAAGTACTATTCAGAAATGAGAGTTCCAATAATAAGTGTTATGCTTTGAACCAAATTAAAGCAAAAACATAAGAAGGTTGCAATGAAAAACATAGAGGTTCTATACCCAGGGAAGGTTTACAACCTAGAAGTTGTCATAAATTACTACACTGAAAAAATCATGCATTTCAGCTTTCCCACTTACAAAAGATGTGAGATATAGCAAAAATATCCTTAACATGAATTCTTGAGACCTAAGACATGTTAATACTGAATTAGAGATTAATGAAAGAACATGAATTATGCTCATTCATTCAATAAAAATTTATGGAACACCTACTAAGTGTAAATCCATGGAAAATACCAATGTATTTGCAACAGATACTAATTTTAAGATATTTATAGTGCATGTGGGCATAAAGTATGAATATGAAATTAATAAATGTTGAAATGAGAATTTGCTGTCTTTATCTGGAAGTACTGGGAAAGTCTCCATGATAAATAAAAAGCAGGTCTTTTAATTTTCTGCAGTTTGATTCAAGTATAACTGACAAATAAAAACTTGTGTATACTTAAGGTGTACAATTTAATATTTTGACATACATGTATGTTGTAAAATGATCACCACTATCTAACATATCTGTCATCTCACTTAACTAAATATATTTTTTTGGAGTAGGGGGCTTGACATGCAGAGTTTATGGAACTGGTATTCCACATGGAAGAAATAATACTAATACCAACAGTAATGATAAAGATAGATAACACTATGTTATCCCCCAAGGATATTTTTAATGAATTATGTGATTTTAATCTTCCAAAAGCCTCATGAAGCCCATTTTTATTAATTGCGTTTTACAGATACACAAGGAAACTGAAGCACAGAAAAGCTCAAAGGAGTGGGCTGGGATTAGAACTTGATCTCTCTGGTGGCTGAGCCTTAGTTCCTAGACAGCCTCTTCATCAACAGAGCCAAGGCAGAGGTGGGTGTTGGGTGCAGTGGCCAAAGACCAGTGTGGTAGTTAGGCCAGAAGGTGGGGCTTGGGGCCTACTCACTGTATTTAGAAAGGTACACTTGAGGCCCCCTCATCCAAGGCATGTTTACACGGAGAAGCTTCCTCCTACCTTTTCATGAGCAACATACATGCTAAGAGAATATAGTACTAAGATCACAGAATTTCATAGCTGTTATCATCAGCAATATAAACAGTACTTGGAAGCCCCAAAACTGCTAACAAAATTAAAAGTCATCCTTTGAATAACATGGGCATAACAGAAATGTCTTAAAGTTTCAATATTTTCAACTACATCTTGCTTGTGATACTTTTTTTTAATTACCACACCATGCATGCACAGCTCAAATATTTTAGAGTATCATTTTACTGAATTTAAGAGTGGTTTTGCCATTAGTTCCATGACCTTCGCTTTTCCTCTGGACCTTCTTATGCACAGAACATTTAACCAGAAGACAGACCCAATAAAAAACTATTAAATTTTAAAACAGCATGAAACTAGATGTGATGAAACAAATGCAAAAAATAAATAAATAAACAAACACTCCAAAGTGTCCAACATCTTTCTTTTTAACAATAATAGCATAAGTTATCATCCTTCATACATGAGACAAGGAATCACTAGGATCTTAGCTTTTAAACAGTTTCTCCAGGAAGGCAATCAGAGCAGTAGTCCAGCCCTACTCTTTCACTCATCATTCTTGTTAGCAGGGACAAGAGTTGATAAAAAGTATGGAGGGATTTGGAGAAGGCAATGGCACCCCACTCCAGTACTCTTGCCTGGAAAATCTCATGGATGGAGGAGCCTGGTAGGCTGCAGTCCATGGGGTCACAAAGAGTCGGACACGACTGAGCGACTTCACTTTCACTTTTCACTTTCATGCATGGGAGAAGGAAATGGCAACCCACTCCAGTGTTCTTGTCTGGAGAATCCCAGGGACGGGGGAGCCTGGTGGGCTGCCGTCTATGGGGTCGCAGAGAGTCGGACATGACTGAAGTGACTTAGCAGCAGCAGCATGGAGGGATTGGTGCAGTGGTTAAGAATGCATGGGATGTGAGTTTGATCCCTGGTCAGGGAACTAAGATTCCACTTGCCTTGGAGCAACTAAGGCCTCATGCCGCTACTACTGAGTCTGTGTACCACAACTAGAGAATCCGTGCCCCGCAATGAAAGATCCCACATGATGCAATGAACATTCAAAAAGCCAAATAAATAAAATATTTTAAAAAATGTATGGTGAGAGAGTAGAATTAAATGGCACACAAGGAAACTGTGATGCCATCATGCTCATGGTATCCACTTAACAACTGACTGGGCAGTTTTACAAACCACAGATGTTTTGCAGGGGGCTGTTTTCTCTGTTAAGTCTCTCTCTCTACTGCAAAATGCCTCCTGAAAGCCTGGAGGAAGAAATTATTTTTCTTTTGCTTCTGACCTTGGTATCTCAGTGTTATCTTTTTCTATTTAGGGAAAATAATCTAACCTATTTTTCTTGGAGTTTACTTTCTCCAGGTCATCTAATGGCTGTTTCTAGATGCTAGGAGTTTCCATCTTACAAGTGCTCATATAGTATGCACTTGGCTTAAATGATGTGTCTTATTCCCCATAACTCACATCCGGCAGGACCCATGCTCCCTCCTCAGTACAAGCACAGGAGGCTCCTTTACTTCACCGGGGGTTTCCCCTACTCTCCAGTGAGGGGATGGAGGTTCCTCTCATGCTTTACTCGTCTCTCAGGACTAATGGGGTCAACTGGCTAAGGTGACCATTTGAAATTACTCAATCAACTCTCAGATGCAGTGCAGACACAAAGTACTATCAATAACTACCAATTGTATATATCCTGAAGTCCTAATACAACCATGATAAAACTGGCAATCTGCACAGAAACAAAACAGATTCTCCCCTCATTAAGTAAACAAAAGTTAGGGTGGGTTGAAAGTCCTGAGGATAACTGATAGAATTAAATTTTCAAATCTTTTTTTTTTTTTTTATGTAGACCATTTTTAAAAAGTCTACTGAACTTGGTACAATATTGCTTCTGGTTTGTTTTCATTTATTTTTTGGCCATGAGGCATGTGGGACCCTAGCTCCCTGACCAGGAATCAAATCTCCTGCATTGGAAGGTGAAGTCTTTTTAACCACTGGACCACGAGGAGGTGCCAAATTTCCAGTTTGTTTGTTTGTTTGTTTGTTTACTCAATTTAGTTATTACTTGGCACCACATGATTTAAAGTTATTAAATCATTGGGAGGGGTGGGGTTTCCCAGGTGGCACAGTGGTAAAGAATCCACCTGTCAATGCAAGAGACATGGCTTTGGTTCCTGAATCAGAAAGATTCCCTGGAAGAGGAAATGTCAACCCACATGTATCTTTTTGTTGTTACAATTTTGTACTGTGGTCAAATACACCTAAAATTTACTTTTTAACCATTCTTAGTGAAAGAGATGGGCATTCCAGACCACCTGACCTGCCTCTTGAGAAATCTGTATGCAGGTCAGGAAGCAACCGTTAGAACTGGACATGGAACAAGAGACTGGTTCCAAATAGGAAAAGGAGTACGTCAAGGCTGTGTATTGTCACCCTGCTTATTTAACTTCTATGCCGAGTACATCATGAGAAACGCTGGGCTGGAAGAAGCACAAGCTGGAATCAAGATTGCCAGGAGAAATATCAATAACCTCAGATATGCAGATGACACCACCCTTATAGCAAAAAGTGAAGAGGAACTAAAAAGCCTCTTGATGAGAGTGAAAGAGGAGAGTGAAAAAGTTGGCTTAAAGCTCAACATTCAGAAAATGAAGATCATGGCATCTGGTCCCATCACTTCATGGGAAATAGATGGGGAAACAGTGGAAACTGTCAAACTTTATGTTTTTGAGCTCCAAAATCACTGCAGATGGTGACTGCAGCCATGAAATTAAAAGACGCTTACTCCTTGGAAGAAAAGTTATGACCAACATAGATAGTATATTGAAAAGCAGAGACATTACTTTGCCAACAAAGGTCCATCTAGTCAAGGCTATGGTTTTTCTATAACACAGATTGTTTTTCACTTGATTTCCAAATACTGCACCTGGTAGAGTTCTAGTCTGTTAATATTTTTGCTACTGGAATACACTATGAAGTCATCTTATACCACATGTGCTACCTACTCACTTGTGCTACAGTCTATTTTTGTCATTTCCCATAGACATAAGTCTTGTTTGATTAACTGAATTCTAAAGCAAGAAGCTGCTTTTTTCTTTTTTTCCGAAAGCAAAGATAATTTATAATGCCTGAACTCTAAACCACATCAACTTGCANAAGAAAGCTGAGTGCCGAAGAATTTATGTTTTTGAACTGTGGTGTTGGAGAAGACTCTTTGAGAGTCCCCTGGACTGCAAGGAGATCCAACCAGTCCATCCTAAAGGAGATCAGTTCTGGATATTCATTGGAAGGACTGATGCTGAAGCTGAAACTCCAATAATTTGGCCACCTGATGCGAAGAGCTGACTCATTCGAAAAGACCCTGATGCTGGGAAAGATTGAGGGCAGGAGGAGAAGGGGACGACAGAGGATGAGATGTTTGGATGGCATCACTGACTCGATGGACATATCTTTGGGTAGACTCTGGGAACTGGTGATGGACAGGGAGGCCTGGCGTGCTGCGGTTCATGGGGTTGCAGAGTCAGACACGACTTAGCGACTGAACTGAGTTACTGAGTGTATAACTCAGTGAAATGAAGTACATTCACATCGTTGTGCAGCTATTGCCATTATCCTGGATCCGCAACTTTTTCATTGTCCCAAATTGAAAACTCTTTGATCATTAAATAATAACTCCCCAGGAGCCTCTCCCCTGGCCTCTGGCAAATTCTGTTCTTAAAGTGGCATGTATCTTTAACCTTTAATGTAAGGAACATGATTATAGAAAAGTATTAAAATTACCACTGATTCATGTAATGCTTTTGTTGTGAATTTCAGCCTTGCACACTCTGTTGTGACCCCCTAATGCTCACACATCACTCTTTATATAGAGCTCAGCACCAGTAGACATAATGTAAATGGTTACTGTGAGGCAGAGTTCGCTGCATTCTGTTTCTAGGAAGACACAGAGTTGCACAGTATTTAAGGAGTTGCTCATTATGTAATAGGAACTTTGTGCTTAGAACAGCTCCACAGGGAGAAGCAATGTAGCCGGATGTAAATTTTTTTCTGTTTCTCAATGCAGAAGTTTAATTTTTACACTATAACTTTTCCCATAATATCATATTTTTACATGTTGGATCAAAGTTCCCACATATCCTAGATCGTGCATCTTGGCCTCCTGCCACCTTTATTCCGTCCTCTTCCCTTCTCACAACTGGAATGGAACAGAGGAAGGAGTGGACACTATGGCTTTCTGATTTTGACTTATATTACATTTTGAAAGTTTAGAGTAATAGGGGCCATATAACAATTGAAAAAAAACAATAATTCAATAAATATCTATGTGTTAGGGTATAGGCACTTTAAATCCAAAATTAGAAACACCATATTACCAGGGAAGGAGAAAATGCTCCATTAACTTTGAGGAATTCATTCCTCCTAACTTACAATGTTTGTTCAATTCCTGTAGTTGACAAAACTTCTCTATTTACATCCTCCCATAGACAGCAATAAAGCTCCCAGGCCCAGCAGAAGCATGAAAACGAAGAATGCCACCAATAGGGGACATTTATATTTATTTTAGTCTAGCCACCATTGTTTGTTTGTCTGTTTTAGCCTGTGATGTGTTCTGTGTGCATATTTCTGTAATGTTTTATAAGCCTTATTATTAACACCACTTTGTTCAAAAGTAGAAAATAGTGAGTGCTGCTTTAAGAAAAGACATGATTACTATGGCAACAAAGGAGAAACCTGGTTTTGTAGAAAGATGTACACTGTATATATTGGTCACTTGTGAATACCATTTTGGACTTAAAAATAAAATTCCAAATAGTTCTTGAGAACAGAAGAGATTATTTTTCTATAAACTGCAAGATTTTAGACTCTTAAGAGGGCTTCCCTGGTGACTCAGTGGTAAAGAAGTGTTCTGCCAATGCAGAAGACATGGGTTCCATCCCTGGGTTGGGATGATTCCCTGGAGAAGGANGAGAACAGAAGAGATTATTTTTCTATAAACTGCAAGATTTTAGACTCTTAAGAGGGCTTCCCTGGTGACTCAGTGGTAAAGAAGTGTTCTGCCAATGCAGAAGACATGGGTTCCATCCCTGGGTTGGGATGATTCCCTGGAGAAGGAAATGGCTACCCAATCCATATTCCTGCTGGGAAATCCCATGGACAGAGGAGCCTGGTGGGCTACAGTCCATAGCGTCATACAGAGCCGGACATTACTTGGCAACTAAACAAGAACAACCAACTCTTAAAAGTATAAAGGATCTTAAAATCTATCTTGTTTATCTAGAGTAATTCCCTTTGAAATATCCTTCTGGCAAAGACTACTGATCACCTCCAATTTGTTTCCTTCCTTTTTCCATACCAATATCACCCATGATCTTTAGTTTGGTACATGGATGCATGATGTAAAGATTGCATTTCTGAGCCTCACATGCAGGTTGATATAATCACGTGACAAAGTTCTGGCTGAGGAACTATAAGTAGATACTTTATGGTAGTTCCTGAGAGTTTCCTTAGAACTATAATGGTACGTAGCCTTTGCGCCTTCTACCTTCCTTCATCTTGCTGGGGGCTGGAACTCAGATGTGATGGCTGGAGTAGAAGCAGAGATAATGGGCCATGTAGTGACAGTGGAAACAATANTTCCTTAGAACTATAATGGTACGTAGCCTTTGCGCCTTCTACCTTCCTTCATCTTGCTGGGGGCTGGAACTCAGATGTGATGGCTGGAGTAGAAGCAGAGATAATGGGCCATGTAGTGACAGTGGAAACAATATAACAAGGGACTGACAACTTTGTGAAGCAGAATAGCCTAGCAAGCCTTGACCTACCTACTTCTGAACGTTTACATGGGAGTGAAATACATTTCTTTCTATATTATTGAAGCTGCCATTATAGGGTATTGCATCCCTGTCAACTGAACAGAGCCATGTAGAAGCCCTATTAGCTGACCAGCCAGATTAAAAAATAATGGAAATTAGTGAATCAGTCCATGCCACTGAGCAATAACCCTAAGGGTTAGGTTTCCCTTCCTCACACTGAGTCTCCTGTAAGACTTGCCATGGCTCCCCTTCCACAGCCTTGCTTAAATGTACCCATCTTTATCCACCCTCTCCAAATGCACGAAGAAGTTGTTTTCTTACTGAACGTTCTATATTCTTTCAAAAGTTTCTCATATAACCATCTCTACACCCTTTACAACCTTGATTGCTCTACTATGATTGCTCTCCTACCCTCATTTGTCAGTGTCCCTGTTAAATGCACTGCTCTGAAGTCAATATGATGCCATAGAGGAGGAGTACACTGAAACAGTTGCTAAAGGCATCAATGCAACCTAGTACTGTATTGCCTTTTATAGCAAGTTGCACCAGATCACACTAGAGATAAATGTTGAGTTTGTGGTTATGGACTGCAAGGAGATCCAACCAGTCCATTCTAAAGGAGATCAGCCCTGGGTGTTCTTTGGAAGGACTNTTCATTGGAAGGACTAATGCTGAAACTCTAGTACTTTGGCCACCTGATGTGAAGAGCTGACTCACTGGAAAAGACCCTGATGCTGGGAAAGATTGAGTGCAGGAGGAGAAGGGGACGACAGAGGATGAGATGGTTGGATGGCATCATCGACTCAATGGACATGGGTTTGTGTGGACTCCAGGAATTGGTGATGGACAGGGAGGCCTGATGTGCTGCGGTTCATGGGGTCACAAAGAGTCAGACACAGCTGAGCGGCTGAAATGAACTGAACTGAACTGATGTGTAAAACAGATAGCTAGTGGGAAGCTGTTTTATAGCACAGGAAGCTCAGCTCAGGCTCTGTGATATCCAAGAGGGGTGGGATGAGGGGTGAGAGGGAGATTCAAGAGGGAGAGAGGAGATATGTGCATACTTATAGCTGATTCATTTGGTAGTATAGCAGAAACTAAGACAACATGGCAAAGCAATTATCCTCCAGTCAAAAAAAAAATTTTAAAGGTATATTGATTGATCAATGAATGGGGTTACCCTGTCTCAAGGGGATGTTTTGCATGCTTAAAGGGCCACCATTAGAATTTAAGTTAAGTGGTGATGTTACAACATCTGTAATAAACTGCAAATGCTTCAACATAGATAGTATGACATTCTGCCTATGCAGTTAGTGCAAGCGTCAAACTCTAAAGGCAACTGGTTACCTTAATTAAGAATTTATACTCCAGCAGAGGGCAACCCTCATCACAGATAAAAGACTAATGCCCAAAGACTGTAACTACTATATTTCTCTATGAACCTCAGTGGTCTTTGTAACACATGTATCGATATTACCAATGTGTGTGTGCTATGGAAGACTGGCGTATCATGAAAGCTCCTCACAGGCTCTGAAGGGGAGGATAATATGCCATCTCAAAATATGACTTTTTGGCATAGGGATTGGAGCCTTTTTTTTCTGGATAACCTCCTGTAACTAGCCTCCCCCATGCCGCCTTCATCTTCCTTCATCTTGAGCAGGAGATGGTATTTAAGGTCGTGGCTCTGCTCATCTTGGTAAGCTGCTCAATTTTCTTGGATCTCTCCCATGTATATAGGGAAGAACACATGTTATTAAATTTCCGTTTGTTTTTCTCCTGGTAATGTCTTTTAGGACAGGGGGTTCTCAGCTAAGAACCTAGAAGGCAGGGAGGAAAATTCTTTCCCCTCTCCCATAGAAGACTTCAGTCTGAGATTGTGAGGAGGCAGCCACCCCTCACCCACTTCAAACTTCCCTGTGAATCTCCATGATTTACAAAAGAGACTCCAAGATGCCTAAAGGACTGAATTTTGATGTAGGTCAGTTCACAGCAGGTGGGATTTGAGGCACGGTGCCAATGCAGAGTGGCAAATGGGTAAATATTTGGGGTCAAGGAATCTTTTGTGCGACTGTTAAAAACCTCTAGGTGATTTCCGCCACTCACTTCCCAATCACAAGAGGGGTCTTAGTAAGAAAGACACTGAAATAAACCGGGTTTTCTTTTTTTTAGCTTTCAACTAATAGTGCTCTACTTTTAGCTACTCTTCAACTTATTCAAAGACACAGTGAGAGGAAGCAGGGGTCCGTGTTACCGCGCAGGCTTTTAACTTTGTCAATGCGAAGAGCCAGGAACTGTCTCATTCTCCAGGGCTCTTTCAGTGAGCTTGCATCCCAGGAATGTTAATTTGTTCCAAGCAACATTAGAAATTAATGGGGTACGTGCTGGGTTAAGTGTAGGTGATTGGGATAAAGGCTTCCTTCTTGAGTTAATGCCTGAGAACTCACCAAGCCTATAATTTCTCAAATCCTGTTTCACTCAAAGTTTGAATGCAAAAGTACTAAGGACTGTCAGGGACTTCCCTGGAGGTCCGGAGGTTAAGACATTGCTTTGCAGTGCAGGGGGTGTGGGTTCAATCCCTGGTCTGGGAACTAAGATCCCACATGCCTCACGGCCAAAAAAACAAAATATAACACATAAACAATAAAGACTTTAAAAATGATCATGTACACCTGTGGTGGATTCATGTCGATGTATGGCAAAGCCAATAGAGTGCTGTAAAGTAAAATAAAGTTAAAAAAAAGATTTTTATGAAAAAAAAAATCTTTACAAAAGTACTAAGGGCCGTAGTGGAAGGATGTCTTCTGTACGTTAAATAATTAGGTAGATGGTAGTTCCTTATAGTACTACGATATAACTATCTATAGCTAATACAGCAAAAACACTATTACAATTTGTTTCTACAGAGACCTCTAGGGAAAAAAAAGCCTGGCTTGCAAATAAAGTATACTGAATATATACTGAGGTGATCACAACACAGGGCAATTAGATGTAAGAGTAACAGACAGGTTGGGGGTCGGGGGTGAGAATGACAAGATGGGAGTTGTACAGGGCCACATGACTCCTTGTGTACCAATATCAAGAATTCCCTTCAGTGTTTCACTGGTTAAAAACTAAAAGGCTGCTACATGTTTTATTTAATTGTTCTTACTGTGGTGAAAATACACATACAATTTGCCAAACTAACCATGTACACTTTGGTGGTATTAAATATATTTCTAATGTTGTGCATCCATTACCACTGTCCATACCCTTAACTCTCTTCATCTTGTAAGACTGAAACTCTTTACACATTGAACAATAATAACTCCTCCCCAAGCCACTGGTAACCACCACTCTACTCTCTAGCTCTATGATTTTGACTGTTCCAGGTAACTTTCACAAGTAGAATTATATGTCTTTTCTGGGGCTGGCTTATTTCATTTAGCAGAATGTACTCAAGTTTCATCCATGTTTGTAGCATATGTCAGAATTTCCTTCCTGTTTAAAGGACGGCTAACATCAAAGATGCAGAAAACAACAAGTGTTGGTGAAAATGTGCAAAAAATTAAACTCTTTTGGGCTGTAGGTGGGAAGGTAAAATGTTACAGTCACTATGGAAAACAGCATGAAAGTGAAAGTGTTAGTTGCTCAGCTGTATATCCAACTCTTTGGGACCCCATAAACTGTAGCCAGCCAGGCTTCTCTGTCCATGGAATTCTCTAGACAAGAATACTGGAGTGGACACTCTAGGGGATCTTCACAATGCAGGGATCAAACTCAGGTCTCCTGCATTGTAGAGAGATTCTTTACCATCTGAGTCATCAGGGAAGCCCTGGAAAACAGTCTGGCAGATCATCAAAAAATTAAAAATAGAATTATGATTATCATCCAGAAATCCAATTTTGGGGTATATATCCAAAAGAAGTAAAAGCAGAGTCTTAAAGAACTATTTTATACCTTCATTCATTGCAGCATTACTCACAATAGCTAAAACCTGGAAGCAATTCAAGTGCTCATGGACACATGAATGGATAAGCAAAATGCAGTTTATACATACACACAGAGTCTTACACCTACATGCCCCCATTTATATCTGTTGTCCTTCCTCTCTTTATTTACAAATGCATGTGAATATGATCCATAAATGATTCCACTGACATTTAATTCTTAGCTTATCCAAAGAAAAGTGCTGCGATTGCCTTGAATACCAGGTGCAGGCCCTGTGCACACTTTCATGCCAATATTTCAGACACTTAGCTCTCCTTCAGTGAACGCAAGGCCTTCTGCTTTTCATGAAAACTGAGATGATAGCAGTTATCAACACTGATTTCCTTACTAGTCACTATTGGGGGAGGCATGTGATAAACAGGTCACATGATTCCTACTCTCCCTGGAATTATGAGAACAACAGTTTCCAAAGTTTGACCATAACCTATAGTAAAAACTACATTTATGAGAGTCACTCAGAATATATTCTGCATGTATTCATGTGTGTGTGTGTGTCTAAAATATCACTTCCTCACCTAGCAGACTCAGTCAGGTACCTGCATTATTATCTCTTAGCACTCTGTTTTTCTCCTTTCCAGTACTTATTAAAACTGGAAAAAGGACTTTCCTGGTAGTCCAGTGGCAGATCCACTTGCCTAAGCAGGGGACACGGGTTCAATCCCTGGTCCGGGAAGATCCCACATGCTGCGGGACAACTAAGCCCATGCACCACAACTGCTGATGCCCGTGCACTCTAGGGCCTGTGCCCCACAATGAGAAGCCATCACAATGAGAAGCCCACACACTGCAATGAGAGAGTAG
>SJYV01028575.1:212623-237945 GCA_006410875.1 Neotragus pygmaeus | reverse complement strand
CAATAAGATGTTGAACCAATCTCTGGTGCTGAATTCTAAGGCTCCATGAGGGCAGGGACCTTCTTCCTATCCATCCAAGGCACACTGTATAACTCTAACAAGAGTCCTCTGGATGTAGCCATCAGCTGACTTTTGTTTGTTCTCTCAACCTGAAATCAGTACTCTGCTCCCATCCAATACCACATTAAATCCAAGGATTCAAATCAAGTTTCATCTCAGCTGCCATTACTTGTGGTTGAAACACAGACCACAGTGCAGCATTAACACATGAATCCTTGAACTCTGTTAATGTGAAATAGCTGAGTAAAAGGCAAATATTACCATTGTGACTACTCTGTGAAGAAACTGCATCATGCTAAGGAGCAGAGTTGGTATTTGAGGTGGCCTGTCAGTTTACCTTCCTTTGAAGAGATCACGAAAAAATGCCCAGCTGTTACTCAGATGAAGTTATATTGACTTTCTCAAGAGGATTTTTTTGGAGGGTGAATACACAAAAATGCTTTATAAAACCACAAAATCATAGAGGGTAAAATAAGCATTGAAATGAAATAAGAAAATGAGAGATATAAAGACTAAATGTAACACTTATAGTCCATGATTTCTGAAAAAAAAATGAGAGAATTATTTAAACATGGTTATCTTTTCTGGATGAGTTTTATTAAAGAAAAATGTCATACAATAGTGAAAATCATCTGTACTTTTAAAATCTATATTTCTACCAATTTTTATATGCAGATATCAGTGTGTTTAGATCAACAGATTCAAGTACAATTAAATTAAAGATCTCATCAGAAAAAGTGCCCCAAGCAGATCTAAATGGAGAATTCTCTAAAGAAAACACACAGATGGCCAAAACTACATAAAAATATGCTCAACATCACTAATTATTAGAGAAATGCAAATCAAAAATACAATAGGGTATCACATCACACCACTCAGAAAGGCCATCATCAAAAAAATCTACAAACAATAAATGCTGGAGAGGGTGTGGAAAAAAAGAGAACCCTTCCACACTGTCGGTGGGAATGTAAATCGATATAGCCACTATGGAGAACAGTATAGAGGTTCCTTTAAAACTAAAATGAGAGCTAACATATGGTCCTGCAATTCCTCTCCTGGGCACATATGTGGAGAAAAACATAATTCATAAAGATACAATGTTCATTGCAGCAATATTTATAATAGCCAGGATACAGAAACAACCTAAAAGTCCATAAAGAGGAATGGATAAAGAAGATGTGGTGCATATTACTCAGCCATTAAAAAGGAATATTACTCAGCCATAAAAAAGAATGAAATAATGCCATTTGCAGCAACATGGATGGACGTAGAGATTTTATGCTAAGTAAATCAGACAGAGAAAAACATCATATGATATAACTTACATGTGAAATCTTAAAAATAAAATGACACAAATTAATTTATTTACNAATATTACTCAGCCATAAAAAAGAATGAAATAATGCCATTTGCAGCAACATGGATGGACGTAGAGATTTTATGCTAAGTAAATCAGACAGAGAAAAACATCATATGATATAACTTACATGTGAAATCTTAAAAATAAAATGACACAAATTAATTTATTTACAAAACAGAAACAGACTCACAGATGTAGAAAACAAATTTATGTTACCAAAGGGGAAAGAGAGGGGGCAGGATAAATTAGGAATTTGTGGTTAACATATATACACCAGTATATATAAGGGCTTCCCTGGTAGTTCAGTGGTAAAGAATCTGCCTGCCAATGCAGGAGACATGTGTTTGATCCCTGGGTTGGAAAGATCCCCTGGAGAAGGAAATGGCAACCCACTCCAGAATTACTGCCTGAGAAATCCCATGGACAGAGAGGCATGGTGAGCTTCAGTCCATGGGTCTCAAAGAATCAGATACTACTGAGTGAATAACACTTTCACACACCCTATATATAAAATAGATAATCAACAAGGACCTACTTTATAGCACAAAGAACTCTATTCAATATTCTGTGATAACTTATATGGGAAAAGAATCTGAAAAAATGGGTATATGTATATTGGAATCACTTTGCTGTATACCTGAAACATATATAACACTGTAAATTAACTATACTCCAAGTATATTATCGCAAAATGGCAGAATATGATATAAGCAGGCATGTTTGCCTTTCAGATAAATAAATATTTGAACAAGCTATCTATACCTTTGTTTTTCATAAAGAAAAAATATAGTGTAGTGAAAACAACATTGAATTGGGTCTGAGTTCTGGTCTTGCTTTTAAAAATAAGAATAGTGTGGCTAAGTCATCTAGAATCTATTTCCTAATTTATAACTAAAG
This sequence comes from Neotragus pygmaeus, assembly GCA_006410875.1. NCBI lineage: Eukaryota > Metazoa > Chordata > Mammalia > Artiodactyla > Bovidae > Neotragus > Neotragus pygmaeus. Next base: position 235,628 of record SJYV01028575.1, on the reverse strand, counting down.
AGTTTGGCTTAGTCAGTCTCTAGTCTTTTCTGGCTTCAAAAATTCTTTATTCTTCAATGAGCTGAGAAAACACTTATCTTAAAGACTATAGACCTGTACAATAGGTCGGAGTGTTANAATCTATTTCCTAATTTATAACTAAAGAGTTTGGCTTAGTCAGTCTCTAGTCTTTTCTGGCTTCAAAAATTCTTTATTCTTCAATGAGCTGAGAAAACACTTATCTTAAAGACTATAGACCTGTACAATAGGTCGGAGTGTTACTTAAAATTGTCACCAACTATGAGAAATGCATAGCTGTTTTAAACTCCTATTCTGTTTAGTTCAAATTTAAGATGTTAAATGGACAAATAAACCTGCAACATTTAGAGAAAAAAAAAACATTATGGAGATGGGGATAAAGGGAGACTTCAAGAAATATTTAAAATTTTATCTCTCCATCATGACTCAATTTTAAGTTATTGTTGATAGCCAATGGCTAAATGGTAAAAATAAATGAACCTTTGCTCNATTTAGAGAAAAAAAAAACATTATGGAGATGGGGATAAAGGGAGACTTCAAGAAATATTTAAAATTTTATCTCTCCATCATGACTCAATTTTAAGTTATTGTTGATAGCCAATGGCTAAATGGTAAAAATAAATGAACCTTTGCTCATGAGGCTTTGGGACAATTTTATCTGTTCTTGTGTCTTCCCTTTTAGATACACAAATTAACATTTTAGAACAATAGAGGAGTTCAGAATTAAAAGAGCTAGGGTAAAATACCTACATGATCACATTTTCCTGCCACCAGTTACTTGGAAATGTATATTTTGAATCAACAATATCAGCTCTTTCTGACACAGTGCTTTCTGCTTCTAGTGAGCTAAACAAGTTAAACTTTGTCACAAACTGTAACTACAGGAAAACGAAAACATGGCTCTAAGATCTAAACTGTCATTAACTGAGAATCATCTGTATGCCATATTTTTGTTATTTATTGTTTAGTCACTAAGTCGTATCTGAGTCTTTTGTGACCCCATGGGCTATATAGCCCGCCAGGCTCCTCTGTCCGTGGGACTTTCCAGGCAAGAATACTGTAGTGGGTTGCCATTTCCTCCACCAGGGGATCTTCCCAAGCCAGATATTGAACCCACNTGTCTTGCTCCCCCTGCCCTGCTCGCGGCCCTGCGTAAGCGGGCAGGGGCGGGCTGGAGGCGTTGGTGCTGCCACGTCTTGGAGGCTGTGAGCGCAGCGGCAGAGGTGCAGCGGGCTGTAGCGCGGGAGGCGGGAAGAGGTGGGGCTGGCTCTGAAGCCGGATCCGGATCCAGTGCAGTGTACCCGGGTGGGTGAGAATCCGTCGAACCTGGAGAGGAGCGCAGACTCCTGACCTCTACGGGTGAGAGGGTCTGGGGGTCGGGAGAGAGAGCGGGTCCGGACCGGATCCCCTGAGCGCCGGGTTGGGCCTGCCTTCAGGTTTATCAAACAGGTGTGACTGCTACCCCCGGGCGAGGCGAGCTAGGCCCGGCGAGGGTCGGGGGCAGATTCCATTCGGGGATCCAGGCATTAATCTTCGCCACCTGGGTGCACATGGGGCCGCAGAGGGCAGTTAGAGCAAGTTGAGCGAACGCACGCCTGGAGCAGAGGTTAGGGATGGTGGCCAATGGTCCAGCCATGCAGGAGGTGGCCTTGGCAAGGCAGGAGCANACTCTTCTGGTTTTTCCTCTATCTTTTGAAATACTACTCACTGTTCAAGTTCAAGCTCAAATGTCATCCCTGGAGCAAGATTAACTGCTGTCTCCCTGTTTCTATCACTTTGCCCCCTCAAATCTCCAGCAGAGCTTTTATGGTATTGTTTGTAGTTCATTCTTGAAAGGGGTGTGTATCATGAACATCTTTGGCCTACTGCTCAATAGCATCTGTCTAGCATGGCTCAGAGGGTAAAGCGTCTGCCTACAATGTGGAAGACCTCGGTTCAAACCCTGGGTCGGGAAGATCCCCTGGAGAAGGAAATGGCAACCCACTCCAGTACTCTTGCCTGGAAAATCCCATGGATGGAGAAGCCTAATATGCTACAGTCCATGGGGTCGCAAAGAGTTGGACACGACTGAGCGGTGAATGAGCGAGCATAATGTAAATCACTTAAAAAATATTGTACTGAATTTCATGCCAAAGTGATTTCTGGATACAAGCATTAAGCAAATAGTGACAGTTTACTTGCTTATTTTCCTCTTTGCAAATAAGAGTGTAAGGCATACTGTTTGGTTTTTACTATGTAGTGGGGGTCCCAGCTTGAGGAGCATTGTTCCAACTTCGGTTTGAGACATTAAGGTAAGTATGGCAAATTCGTGGGATGGGGACATAGGTGACTGAGACAAAGCTCAAGCTGTAGTCTGTTCTGGACTTACACATCCAGAAGTGTGTTACAGTCATCATTAAGATATTGGTGGCTCTCCAGAAACCTGTTGTAGGGAGACTAAGAAGGTCTCTTGGGAGAAGGACTAAGGAAAGAACATATTATAAACTAGGGGTTTTGCTCAGTAGGAAAGTCTCAGTAATGAGAAGAGTGGTTTTGAGAATGTCATGATGGGGGTGGGTGCCACTTGGATTCATCTTCTGGCTCAGTCACATCTGAGTCTTATGGCTCCAAATTAGAATGGTCTGAAAGACATAGTGCCAGACGGAATCCTTTCTGCTACAGGTAATGGAAAACTCAGCACAGAATGGCTTAAACAGGAATGCACAGGCCAAGGCTGAGGACTGGGTAATTGACGAGAACAGCAGCATTATCAGAACTTAGGTTCTTCCCATCTTTCCACTCTGCAATCCTTAGGGAAACTCTCTACATATTCATGAAAGGCTACTTGAGTTCCTGTTCATTCATTCATTCATTGGTTCATTCAGTAAATATTTCGCAAGCTAAGAACTGTTCTTCGGTGCTTTGGACATGGTAGCAAACAAAACAGACAAGATCACTGGCTTTCCTTAAGCTTGCTGTCTCATGGTGGGAGGCAGACAATAAAACAAGCATATTCAATATGTTAATTCTGTAGTATGTTATCACTATGGGCTCAGCTGGGTGCTTTTTGTTTTAGGTCTTTTGTGTGTTTTGCGGTCGGATGGCAGCTGGAGCCAGAGTGATCTGAAGGCTCGACTGAAATGGATGCCCTGTGTAATTTTTCCTGCTCATATCTGGTGCCTCACATAGGATGGAGGCAACAGCTGGGGGCTTGCCATGCATTTTTGTCTTTGCATGCAGCTTCTCCATGTGGTTAGCTTAGAACTCCTCACAGCATAGTAGCCTTACAGTAGTCATACTTCTTTCACAGTAGCTCAGTTCCCCCCAAGTATTCCAAGTGACCAAGAGAGAAGCTGCAAGGCTTCTTCTGATCTAGGCTTGGATCTTGTCATGTCACTTCTGCCTTTGATCTGTAATACAAGGTCAGCCCAGGTTCAGTGTGGGAGGTTATACTGGACGCATGATTTGTGGTGGGGGGTGTCTTTGTAGAAGAATTACCATGACATGGCAAGGGGGATTGAATTGAGATAACTGGGAAGGAGGAGGTAAGGCAGGTTGCTGCTTAAAAAGGGGGATTAATTTTCAAAGAGGTTTCTTTAAGAAGCTGAGATTTGAGCGAGACTGGAGGAAATTGACCGAGTTACTCATATAGACAGCTCATATAGGGAAGAAGTAGGCAGAGCATACCAAAGGTCAAGAATGTCTGTTTAGTTCCCTGGGTGAGGAAAACCTTTCTCAGATGCTCCCTAGCAGACCTCACTCTGTGTCAATATCTTATTTCCTGAGATTACATTAAATGCCCATGGTTGATCCTTGGCAGGGAGACTGGGACCAGTGGATCACCATGCAATAGCTCAGGGCTATCATTATTTATTCCCCAGGGTTGGGGCCCCCTCTGTAAGCAGGGTCACCTGGAGGAAGTTAGATCCAGAACAAGCCAGGGAAAAGGGTGTGTGTGTATATAGAATAGACGGATTAGATTTGGGGAAATGGAAGTAAGAGTGTCTCCACTGCACCCTGGAGATTAAACAATGCTCCTTTGTGGCCTGAGAACAACTTGTCCCACCTTCCCAGAGATCAAGCCTGACTACCAGCAGAGAACTCTTACGCTTGATGTAGCAGCAGAAAAAGCCAGAAAGGAAGCTGCAGTGACCAGGATCAGCATCTAATTTGCCTAGCAGGTAATGGGCCACTACCCATGGAGAAGGAGAGGATTTAACAGAGGACACTCAGCAGACAGGCAGCAGGTAGCATTCAGAAAGAGGAAAGGTAACTCTGGAAGGAAAATTGTATGTATTGCACAGAAATACACTGAGATACGTGATGGATGATGGAGTCAAGTCAAGGCTAACGTTAGAATTTCCAAGGGTAGTACCACAGCTCCAACCCTGTGGATAACTTTATTGCCCCTAAAACTGTAAAGAGTCTGAAGGGAAAGCTGTGCCTGAGAATTAGGAGTCCTGACTTGTTGGAAACAATTCAAAAGCCTTTTATATTTCCTAAGTGCCAAGGCCAGAGTGATCCAACCACATATGTGAGTTTCCTATGTTACAGAAAGAAAGCACATTAAGTGATAATTCCGTAGATATTATTGATGGAAACAGAAGTACCTATTTAGAAAGACTAAGTCAAACTGAGATAATAGAGAAATGTAAGCTATAATTCATAGGAAAGGAATGCCAATTCAGAGGAAAGGAACTACAGTTCAGAGGGAAAAATCTGAAGTTCATGACTCTGCCCTCATCCCTTCTTTTTCTTGTTAGTATAGTCAGCTGTTAGAAATGCTCACGTTAACCTGGAAGTCTGTTCAGGTTTAACAAAGAGATGCAGATATGATGCACCAGTTGAATATAAAACCAATTAAAACAGTTTCATTGCAAATATAAAAGAGCAAGAGTTATCATATCTAATCTTTGAAAGTACCTTTTATTTTAAAGAGCTCCTTAGGAGCTCAGACAGTAAAGAATCTGCCTGCAATGTGGGAGACCTGGGGTCAATCCCTGGGTTGGGAAGATCCCCTGGAGAAGGGCATGGCAACCCACTCCAGTATTCTTGCCTGGAGNTTTATTTTAAAGAGCTCCTTAGGAGCTCAGACAGTAAAGAATCTGCCTGCAATGTGGGAGACCTGGGGTCAATCCCTGGGTTGGGAAGATCCCCTGGAGAAGGGCATGGCAACCCACTCCAGTATTCTTGCCTGGAGAATTCCATGGACAGATGAGCCTGGTGGGCTACAGTTCACGGGGTTGCAAAGAGTCTGACATGACTGAGCAACTAACACTTTATTTTTAAGGGTAAGAATAGTCCTTCCCCCCACATATCTAGAAAGAAATATGGTTCAATTTTATTTATTTATTTACCTGTATTTAGTGGGAACCCACTAGATGGATAATACCATAAAATGTCATTAAGTTCTAGAAAAGAAGAAAGCCCTTTTTACAACCCAGCAGGGCAGAAAGGATTAAATTCTTAGAGAGGAAGAACAAATGTATTAGAAAAGATACTGAATAATCAAGTTCAGAAAAGTGAAGAAGTTTAGAAAGGCTTCACAGAAGTGAACAGCTATTCTAATAATAAAACTTACATTTTCATAGTATTTAATAGTTTCTGAAGCACTTTCACAGTCTTTATCTCATTGTTTCACATGGACCTTGCAAGACTGGTGGGATGTNTACTGAATAATCAAGTTCAGAAAAGTGAAGAAGTTTAGAAAGGCTTCACAGAAGTGAACAGCTATTCTAATAATAAAACTTACATTTTCATAGTATTTAATAGTTTCTGAAGCACTTTCACAGTCTTTATCTCATTGTTTCACATGGACCTTGCAAGACTGGTGGGATGTGGATAAGTAATTCCTTTTTAAAAGGTTTCAAAATATAGAATATTTAAACGGAAGGATGCATTTTTAACAATAAAATGAAAGGCTGTTAGAATACAGAACATGTTTCAGGTTCTGTTCCATTATTAACTGGTTGTGTGAACTATGACATATCATATGATGTCTGTCAAATCAAGGGTTGGCTTTCTGGACTTTCAGGACTAAAATCCTCTGAACTGATGAGTGGTAACAACTTAAGCCAGCTATCTCTCCTCAGATAAAACATTCATGGTAGTACATTGGCCATTAAATGATATAGCATTAAAAATTATTAAACAGAAGCTTTTAAAGAATGATTACTGAAGTGCAAAGTTAAGAATATTACAATATTCAGTAACTCAAAGTGGATATTTTTAAAACAGTGAAACACATGGACACATTCAGCTCTTTAAAAAAGAAGATTTAGCTGCTGTCCTATTGGCTAATTTATGCTTGGAGCACCTTGTTATATGGCTTTGGTTTTAGGCCCTGCTGAGAATCTTTAGGTATAGATGAAGGCCTGCAGAAGCTTAGCCAAGTTGATTACAAAAGAAAGGCCCTAAATACAACTAGGCAAAAAGAATGATGGACACAGTACGAGGCAATCACTGCTATTGTGAAAGAAAAACAAAGTATGTGCAGTGTTGGTAAGTGCCTAATAGCATCTCTGTGTCTGGAGGATTGCCCATTATCAACTAATTATGTGTTTTCCTCCAAAATTCTTTGCATATCATCTCCAAATCAAGGAGGGGAGGGGAGAACCCAGTACTTCAAAAGCTATTTTAGGACCCCTGCTTCTGAACAAAATGGAGCAATAAGGACCAAATTTAACCTCTGCCTTGAAATAACAAAAATATGGACAAAATATATGTAACAATGCATTGTAAGACAATGGATATCATGCATGGAAGCACAGTGACACGTGGGAGATGGAAAATGTATGAGGTAAGCCCTAGGGCAGTCCTAGATTACTACTTTGAGAGAGTTTCCAGAGCACAGCATGGGGATAAAGAAGCCAGGAGGATCCTGGTAGACTCCCAGAGTAGAGGGGAAGGAATTGAGATTCAGAGACCAAGATAGCTAGAATTCATAGGACAGAAGCCCACAGAGGAAGAGCTGTGCAGAGAGAGAAACCGAGAGATCTACGGAGGGTCTCTCTCCAGTATTTAGCTACGCACTGACCACATATGCGTGAGGAAATGACAGGAAGCAGGGGAAAAAATCCCCAGGAAGGATTAGAAGAAACAGGGTCCAGCACTCATATACAGCAGGGGACAGTGCCTATTTCCTACCAAACATAGTGGAGGCCTCGTGATTCACAGGACATTGGATAGTGTACACAGAACAGCCTTGTCTCAGTAATGGGGAATAATGAGCCCTAGACTGTCAATCAGTCTAATCCCACTTAATCTTAAAAGACCCCTAAGGATCAAATAACAGCACACACTTAGGAAAGGCAGAAATACAAAATAGTTTCTTATATCATATGTGAAGGGGTCTACTTCTACTTGAAGATACTCTGTGATAAGTTACAGATGTATACTATAAACCCTAAAGCAACCACTAAAATAACAAAACAGAATTACAGCTAATAAGCCAATGTAGGAGATAATGGATTCATTAATTCCAATTTATNCCTATTTCCTACCAAACATAGTGGAGGCCTCGTGATTCACAGGACATTGGATAGTGTACACAGAACAGCCTTGTCTCAGTAATGGGGAATAATGAGCCCTAGACTGTCAATCAGTCTAATCCCACTTAATCTTAAAAGACCCCTAAGGATCAAATAACAGCACACACTTAGGAAAGGCAGAAATACAAAATAGTTTCTTATATCATATGTGAAGGGGTCTACTTCTACTTGAAGATACTCTGTGATAAGTTACAGATGTATACTATAAACCCTAAAGCAACCACTAAAATAACAAAACAGAATTACAGCTAATAAGCCAATGTAGGAGATAATGGATTCATTAATTCCAATTTATCTAACAAAGACAGAAAAGAGGGAAAAGCAAACAAAGAATCAATGGGATCAGGCAAAAATAAGTAGTTTGATGATAAGTTTATACCAAACTAGATCAATAAGCACATTATATACAAATGGTTTAAATATTCCCAATTAAAAGAGACTGTCAGATTAGATTTTCAAACAGCAAAACCCAAATATATGCTGCCTACAAGAAACACACATTAAATATAAAGACACAAATCAAGAAAGCTGGAAGTTACATCACTAGACATTAGGGAAATGCAAATTAAAACCACAATGAGATACTACTATATATCTATTGAAATGGCTAAACTATAAAAGATTGACCATATCAAAATTTAGGGAGGATATGAAAGAATTAGAACTCTCATACACTGCTGGTGTGAATGTAAAATGGTACAGCTGCTTTGGAAAACAGTTTGGCAGTTTCTTAATAGGTTAAACACACACCCACCATATAATCTAGCTGTCTGTCTACTAGGCATTTACTCAAGAAAAATAAAAACATAAGTCCATTTAAAGACTTGTACATGAATGTTCATAGAAGTTTTATCTGTAATAGCCCCAAATTAGAAACAACCCAGAAGTCCACTAAAAGGTGAATGAACAAAAAACTGGAGTATTTTCATATAATGGAATACTACTCAGCCACAGACAGGAAAAAACTAATGATTTGTATAAGACTATGGATGAATCTCAAGATAAGTATGCCAACCAAAAGAAATGAGACAAAAAAGAGCACATACTGTATATTCTATTTATAATAAACTAGAAAATACAAATTCATCTATATTTTCTACAAATTCATTGCAGTATTATTTATAATAGCCGAGACATGGGAACAACCTAGGTGGCCACTGACAGATGAACAGATAAAGAAAATGTATAATGAAATCTTGTCAGTTGTGACAACATGGATGGACCTTGAGGGCATTATGTGTAAGTAAAATCAGTCAGAGAAAGATGGCAGCTGTGTGATCTCACTAATGTGTGAAATCTGAAACAAATAAAACAAAAAATAAATATCTAGATACAGAGAAGAGATTGGTGGCTTTCAGAGGTGAGGGTGGGTGGGTGAAATAAGTGAAAGGGGTCAAAAGGTACAAACTGTCTGTTGTAGAATAAGTTGTCACAGGGATGTAATGTACAGCATGACAACTACAGTTAATAATACCGTATTGCATATTTGAAAGATGCTAAAAGAGTGTATTTTAGAAGTTCTCATTGCAAGAAAAAAGATTTTGTAACTAGGTATGGTAACGAAAGTTAACTGGACTAACTGTGCTGATCATTTCACAATAGATACAAATATCAAACCATTATGTTGTAGACATAAAAGGAGTATAATTATATGTCAATTACACCTGGCAGCCTAGATGGTAAAGAATTTGCCCTCTATGTGGGAGACCTGAGTTCAATCCTCGGGTTGGGAAGATCCCCCGGAGGAGGACAGGACAACCCACTCCAGTATTCTTGCCTGGAGAATCCCCATGGACAGAGGAGCCTGGCGGGCTACAATTCATGGGGTGGCAAAGAGTTGTATTTGACTGAGCAACTAAGCAGATACACTGAAACTAAAATAAAGTGGGGAAAGGAAGAAAAGCTATTCTATCTAATTTTCCTTCAAGGTAATATTAAGTATATTCTATCTCATCAGAGCACATAGATTAGTAACTGTTTATAAAGGTCTAAAATACGAGTGAACCATATTCACCACAGAGTGGAAGGATGCACATTTAATTTTTGATCAATTATTTTTCTTTTTGGAATTTTTGAAAATTATTTAACTTATTAAGGCATGAATACCGTTTCTTCAAAAATAATAGTTTTGTTTCCTAATATACCCGCTGTGGTATAACTATCCACTTGGTTTTCAACAGCATTTTTGCTTAACTTCATGCATTTAGCAATTCTAAAAATATTTTACTGAATGCTTACTATGTAACAGATACTACCTGCCAATTATCAGTAGATATGATAGTTAGGGCCTCTGCCCTCATGGAGCTGACATTCAAAGTGGTGCAGATAAACTTTTAATAAACACATAGCTATAGATTTTCCTAAGTACTATGAAGTAAGGAAACCGAATGCTGCCTGAGATAATGATAGGAAATCCTCTTTTGATGTGACTTAATTATATATTAACTCTGCAGTCCATTACTTCAAATGATTCCTAGTAATTAAATTTACATACTGGAATTTTTCTGTTCTGTTTTTAGTTTGTTAGTTCTAAGCTGCAGAATAAAAGCTGCAGATGAATAGCAAAGTCACTTAGCTAACCTGTTTTCATCCTTTAGGTTTCAGCTGGAAGGCCACTTTCTCTGGGAAGTCTTCCTGATCGGCCTTTCCTGCTGCCCACCCTCACCACAACACACAACACACCCACAACACACACCCACACCCACACACACACACACAAGGTTAGGTTCTCACTATATGCCCTACATTTTCTCTTATCACATTCATAGCAATTTGTAATTATTATTAATATATGGGAACTTCTAAAATGTCTGTCTTTCCAAGAAACTATAATCCCCATTAGGGCAGAGACTTCTTACCATTTCCATGACTGCACCCCTACTATATAGCACAGAGTCTGGCACAGCATAGGGACTAGAAAAATATTTCTTAAATGGATACTATGTATTGACTAAAAGTGTATTTCAGCTCACTTCAGGACGAACTTGATGATTAAGTACTCCTGGTTCTGCAAATGAGATTATCCTTTTTCATCTGATGATTCCGCCTCCATGCTCAATAGGCTACTCCTGAGATGGTGGTCTGAGATTCACCAACTCATCCTACTTTAAATCTGCATTTCCTAAATTCTTAATGCAGGTGCTTCCTGACAAATTAATAAACATTAGAAGGAAGTTATACTTTCTGCTTCAAGGTTTGGATTGTAAAGAAGAGGAAGTACTGTCATGTCTAACTTTAGAGCAAAGAAGTGGTAACTGCATAGATCGTTGTTCTGAGAGACTCCCCAGCCAGGCTGCCGCTGCCGCTGCTAAGTGACTTCAGTCATGTCCAACTCTGTGTGACCCCACAGACGGCAGCCTACCAGGCTCCCCTGTCCCTGGGATTCTCCAGGCAAGAACAATGCCTGAGTTCAAATCCTGGTTCTCTCACTTACCAGCTGTGTGACCTCAGGCAGGCAACCTCAATCTCCTCACTTGTAAAACGAGAATAAAAATAATATCTACCTCAAAGGGTGATTGTGAGGCTTCAAAGCATGAACACAATCCATGATCAATTTCAGCAATGCATAACACTGAATAAAATAAATTCTTCTCAAAATCTATAGGGTACAATGGCACTGTCCCCAAAAGTATGATCTTGTGCCAAAGGAAAACCACCTGTATTTCTAACACTTTCTAATTTATATTTTTCAACCACATCTCTACCTCTGAGATTAATGACTATATTAATTGAAGGGAGAACTTCTGTCATAATGCTGATGATTTTAAGGACATTACAGAATTGGTAAGAATCGAGGAATTTTAAGATGGCCTATATTAATTTAAAATGCCCTTTGTGGTACTGACCTTTACAAATAGCATTTCTGAATTTCATCAGCCAGCTTCCAGTCCTACTTACAGAGTTGGCTTTAACATGCAGCTTTTCATATGTTCTGAATGGGGGTTATTTCTAGAGGAATGTGGAGGGAAGAAGGAGAGGGGGCGTCTCTCTGGTGGAAATGTGAAAACAGCAGCTCTTTGAATGTTGTGCATGACGTAGCCTGGGAAATGTGAGCAGCTGCTGGCGGAGTGGGGGGGTGGGGAGTTCACACGCAGCAGGAGACTGAGAAAAGCAAAGATGCAAACCAGCGGGGCAAACAAATGCAGAAGAATGGCTGGGGCGAGGTCAGGCTGCAGTGAGCAAAGGGAGGTCAGCCTGGAGGGAGAAGGACACTTAGAAGAAAAATGAAAAACGCAGTGAGAGTGGTGAGCCAAGGGCAAATGTCAGCTGTACGCTGAGGGAGAAGGAAAAGGGAATATAATAAGCATTGGGGCAATTGTAAGTACTCATCATTATATGTGCATTTCTGGGGAGAAATTAAAGAGATCGAGAAGCTAAGAGAAATACATACATGCATACATACATAAAAGTGCTGTTTGAACACATCTAACAGGAGCCCAGTCCATCTTTGAAAACAATAATGAAACAGTTATCTGTATTGCCATAGTAGCTGGCTTCCGAACTAGCAAAAAGTGTTCCTTATGAAAACAAATCAGAAAGTAAGTGGTCCAGAAAGATCAAGCATTCAGGTAAACAAACCAGTATCTTATGATGCTTTGGGTTCACTTTATACTCTCTCTAAACAATGAATATACCTTGCATCCTCTCTAACTGATAAATAGCTCTTTGGCTCCTACTGGCTGCATTCTCATTTTGTACCTATCAAAACTGTTTTGGTCACACTCCTGACCTCACTCATTTTTCTCCCTATAGTCCTGCACATCCTGGTGGCTTTTGAAAAAATTAAGTATGCCTCTGAAAACTAGATTCTTCTTTGGGATAAGGGAACATCTGGTCTATGTTACTTTCAGGGTTACCTGGGCAACTTCAGTATCATTCCTCTCAACTAAAGTACAATTAGCTGTAAAAACACTGTAAGCCACACTGACTGAGGAAAATGTACATAAGCTTGACATTGCCCTTTGCCCTAAGTATGTTCTTCTAAGGGCTGCAACTAGGCTGGACATTCAGATTTACACATTCTTTTAAATATTTAAAGGACATTGTTCACTTCCTCTTTTTTAAACAGAGATGAGGTTCAGCATAAATGATTGTTCTTTCTTTACCAAAGATATTTTCCTTGAACCTAATTGCCCTTTTTGTCATAGGTCAATCTATTCCTAATGTCAACAAATCCTTCTGTGATCTAACCTTTTCTAAAACAAACACATTCTTTTCCCTTTGTTCTTTCCATTTCCTTTATCCTCCACTTAAATAAAAATAAAAACAAAAACTTCTGTCCACGGGCACATCAAACTTGATGTTCTAGTTGAAATCTTTTAGTAGAAGCTACCTACAGTTTAGAATGTGTTTGAGTAACTTTTCCCACAGTATTTTTGGATAGTGGCTTTCAGTCTTTCAATCCTGTTTAACTTATTAACTTTCCAAGAATTAGAAGATCCCCATATGATTAAAGTACTATTTAATATCTGTTAATTCTGAAAAAGTGATCAGCTGATAAAAATCTGTATGAGTTTAATAACACAATTGCAGTTACTAATTTATGAAAAATGCTGGTATATGGGTCAAACTAGTCAGTCCTAAAGGAAATCAACCCTGAATATTCATTGGAAGGGCTGATGCTGAAGCTCCAATACTTTGGTCACATGATATGAAGCGCCAACTCACTGGAAAAGACCAATGCTGGAAAAGGTTGAAAGCAGAAGGAGAAGGGGGCGACAGAGGACCAGATGGTTGGATGGCCTCACCGACTCAATGGACATGAGTTTGAGCAAACTCCAGAAAATAGTGAAGGACAGGGAAGACTGGTCTGCTGCAGTCCATGGGGTCACAAAGAGTTGGACACAGCTCAGTGACTGAATAACAATTGGTATATGGGCAAGACAATTGTGTGCTGAAACTACAGATGGTGCTTCATGCAAAACTATATTTCCACACCTCTCTATAAAACTCTGTGACCCACAGTTTGAGGATGAATTTTACAGGTGGTCACAGATCAACAGCATCTCCTGGGAGCTTGACAGAAATGCAGAATCATAGGCTCCAGCCAATACTTACTGAGTTTTGAGGGGTGTTTCAACAAGCTCTGCAGGTGACATTTATCCATGCTAGGTTTTAAGAACTACTTTCTAGACCAGTACTATCCAACAGAAATAGAATGAGAGTTGCATACACTATTTACAATTTTCTAGTAGACACATTAAAAAAGTAAAAAAAGAAACACTGTCAGTTTTTCACTTGAAGCTACAGGCTCACTGTGTTCATTTTTAAGAGAAATGCCTAACTTCAAACAATTTTAAAAAAAGAAATGTGTGAAATTAATTATATATTTTACTTAACCAAGTACATCAAATATTATCACTTCAGCATATAATCAGTATAAAAATATTAATGAGATAGTTTACCTTCTTTTTTTGGTACAAAGTCTTTCAACACACCTCAATTTGGACTGGCTACATTCAAGGGCTCAGTATCCACATGTAGCTATCAGAATGGAAAGCATAGTTCTAGATCATGTGTCATGAAATACAGTAACTCTAAATTATTTACATTATGTTTATTATATTTATCCATATTCACAGTTTTGGATTTATAAATTCATATGGTATTACCAGGAATCTACTATTTCCTTTTACCCTCTTCTCTCTGCCTCAAAGACAAGTGCTTGGGTCTCCATGTTTCTGTAGCACTGTAACACTCCTCTAATATAGAATTTTCTGTATGACATTATACTTATTTCCCAGTCTAACCCCACAGTCATATATATATACATATACATATATATATATATATGACTTGTGCAAGGTACCACGAGATGTTTTTTATTGTAGAATCTCATGGAGGGAGGAGCCTGGTGGGCTACAGTCCATAGGGTCACAAAGAGTTGGATATGACTGCAGCAACAGCACACACATACACACATATGTGTGTGTGTGTAATTATTTAAAAAATCTTTTAAACTCAGCTATACTCAGCAAGTGCTTAATATAGAATAACATTTCTTAAAGCATGCGCTCTGGATCAGCAGCATCAGCCTCACTTGGGAGCTAGTTAGAACTGCAGAATCTCAGGCCCCATCCCCGACCTACTGAATCAGAAACTCCCCAAGTGGGGCCCATCCACAGCAGTCACACAGTGATCTGTGTTTTAGTAAGTCTTCTGGTGTCATGAACATTTTAGAACCAGTGATGCAGGAAAACATTTCCTTTGAGAATGGCCACAGATGTATCATTTTCTTCTGAGATCTGTGATATAACCACAAGGAGAATCATTTCTGGTCTTGTTAAGGAAAAAGTCCAGGAAAGGCATGCAAAGCAGATATTGGTAGATCAACCCTCAGTGGGTAAAAAAAAAAAAAAGTGTTAGTTGCTCAGTCATGTCCAACTCTTTGTGATCCCATAGACTGTAGCCTGCCAGGCTCCTCAGTCCATGGGATTCTCCAGGCAAGAATATTGGAGTGGGCTGCCATTTCCTTCTCCAGGGGGTCTTCCCAACCTAGGGATCAAACCTGGGTCTCCCACATTGCAGGGAGATTCTTTATTGTCTGAGCCACCAGTGAAGCCCTCAGTTGGTAATGGGTCCACATTATTTCTAAGAGGAATCTGCCTAGGTCACCTACACTGCCTACCTAGAAGGGGCTCCATAAAGCACAACATAAAATGATTAGTAGAAGATCCTTAAAAAAAAAAAAGAACATGAGGAAAATGTTCAAAATCCATCAATGCATTTAAAGGATCAAATCATGTGCTCAATAATGAAAAGAACAGAGAGAGAGAGAGCGAGCGAGAGAGAGAGAGAGAGAGAGAGCCTACTTCAAAAACCTCTCCCACCCAAGTAAAGAACATAAACTGCTCTGTTGGAATTTTTAATTTTTTAAATTAAAATTTTTATTTAGTTTTTTTTAAATGAAACCATGAAAATATTTCTGTTGCCCAGGTAAATATGGTTACTTCCATGAATCTTGCTAATCTGATTATGGAGATCAAACTCGCAGTCAGAAACTATTGCATAATTTGTAAATAGATCTGAAAAGGTACTACTTTTATAGTATTAGTGTCACAATAGCATATATATATATATATTTTGATTTTAGGTGGAGAAAGGAAGGGAGGGTGGGACATTATGGAAGTAATGAAAGAAAATCTATCTATAAAACTTTGCTTAAGTTGGCACAAGTGGTGAAAAGAGTTTTGGTCACGATGTCCTTGGACCAGATACGACAATGACAATGTCTGCTTGGTACACAGTAGCTGCTTAATCAGTGCCAACTAAACGAAAGAAGCAGAGAATGAAAGAAAGAATGGAGTGTATAAAGATGAGGGTCTAGATCCCCGTGACATCAACTTACTGCAAGGATGTGAAGATAGAGTACAAAACTGTCCATAAGACTTTGGAAAACTTTTAGGAAACCTTTAAAAACATACATAATTCATGATGCTGTCCTTAAACATATTTAAAGAATGTCACACAGAGAAATGTCTTCATATTTAATATTTTTCAAGTGATTACATTTCATACATCCTACAGTCAACAAAGCATTTACTCTTTATATTAAAGTGTATTTTCAGCTTCTGTTGCTATTCATGGGTTTACTCATGAGGGTGAGAAATGGGTAGAATGTTCCCTAGTAGTACTTTCTTATAGAACATTCCCTCTCGTACTTTCTTATAGAATATTCCCTATAATACTTGTGTTTGGTGACTAAAGAGCACAACTTCAGCACTAAAAGTATGTGCACTGCTTCAAAATTAGAAGGGTTTATCATCAGTTTAATTTTCTTCCCATTTGATTTCAATACTCATTTCTCCTGGATCAGATATTAACACTGGTTCCACTTTAAAGGCTAACTCATTAAATTCACTTTTGGTTGCTTTTAGTACAGTTGCTGAGTTCTAAAGACAATGAGAAATATAATGCTTTATAATTTTATATTTGAAATGACAGGTGTGATTTTAAGGGGTACACTGAACCGGGGCTCATTAATCCATTGGTTTGCAAAGGAATCTTTCAAAGTTAATATCCCTGAGGATCATTTAAAAACGAGGGGAAGCATGAAAAAAAAAAGTGAAATATTATGTTGCCCAAAACAGCTCTAAAGTATGACTTTGTTAAGTCCACTGTGAGACAAGGCAACAAAAAGTGTAGGGAGTTGCAGCTCAGATCTGATTTAGATTGTGATTGCTGCTTAAAAGCTGTGTGACTGTGAATGTGTCACTTACTGTCTCTAAGTCTCAATTTCCTTACTTGTACAAGGACACAATGATATTATGTAATCATAATACATAATCATTACGTTTTGAGGATTAAGTGAAACAATGTACATGAAAACTTTTTGCTATTACAAGGAATAATGTTTTTCTTTGCCAAAAACACACCATCCAATGGTGTCATAGAGACATCCACAACAACGTGCCCACTCTAAGGGAGAAAACAGGATTTTATTCCCACAGAGTTTCAAATGGGCAAAGCAATGGCTTTATACTTCTATCTGTGGATTCAATATAAATCCAGAACTCCCTATACATTCTATTTCTATGTACTGATATTCTGTGACTGGGTCTTACCCTGCTGTTGATGTTCAGATCTATATGGTTTATCTGTTTCTAACATTTTGAGAGATATTACATACAGCTAGAAAACCAGCATGAATTTTCTTTAAAGTAAAAATTAATGGCCCATATAAGAAACCCAGGACACATTTCCCAGGTAGTTCGATAAGAATCCGCCTGCCAATGCAAGGGATATGGGTTTGATCCCTGGTTCCAGAAGATTCCACACGCTACAGAGCAACTAAACCACAATGAGTGAGCCTGTGTGCCACAATTACTGAATCCTTGGGCTTTCCTGGTGGCTCAGACAGTAAAGAAAATGCCTGCAATGTGGGAGACCTGGCTTCAATCCCTGGGTTGGGAAGATCTCCTGGAGAAGGGAATGGCTACCCACTCCAGTATTCTGGCCTGGAGAATTCCATGGACAGAGAAGCCTGGCAGGCTACAGTCCATGGGGTCACAAAGAGTTGGACACGACTGACTGACTTTCACTTTTTTGCATCCCAGAGACTGTGTTCCACAAGAGAAGCCACCGCAATAATGAGTCTGAACACTACAACTAGAGAGTAGCCCCCATTTGCTGCAACTAGAGAAAAGCCTGCCCACAGCAAGAAGACACAGGACAGCCACCCGCCCCAAAGGCAAATCCAGGATATTCTGATATCAAGTACCTATAGCCTGGTAGTATGTCATTCCACTTCTTCAATTACACTATTTGCTCAAATGTAAGACTCTTTTCCTTAGACTTATATCTACCCTCCCACTACCCCAGTTCTCCATTCTTGCTTTTTCTTTGTCATAGCAAATCCAGAAGCAAAGATGAACTCTCACTTTTGTCATGATTTTAGTTGACTGACACATTCATTCACTGCAAGTGAATGAATTAATGTGATGTCACAATAATGATGGGCTTACACTCCCCTCCACAGAAGCTGGGTAATCCTTTAGTCTCCCACACATTCGTCTAAATGGACAATGTTCTCGATAGGCTGTATGAGTTGCTCTTCCAGTAATGGGGATAGAGTTGTTTGATGTGAACCCCATTTCATGCTTTGTTCATTTTCTGAACAAGTACTCACATTTATAATATAGCAGAGTGGTTAGATTCTGGTCAGAGAAAAGAATGGAATCAAGTTGACTCAGCTAAGTACAACTCAAAACCTTGAATTTATCATCTTTCTGCTAAAAAAACACCTGTCTACTCTTAAGGTCACATTGAAAAACAGCAACATGTGGACTGTGCCACAATAAGAGCATATACCAAAAACTGAACCATTTACTATGAGAAGGCTGTCTCTAAGGGTGTTTGGGGATGAGGGTTTTAAAAGCTAGAATTATACTGATGCAGGAATATAATTCCAGTCAGTCACATTTGTATTATGAAGAGGAAGCAAATCCACTGATTCTAAGCTAAATTCCAACATATGTGAATCTCCCCCAGATATGCATATACAGAATCAGGACTGAACGGACTGTGACCTAAGACAAAATGCATTATCTAGTTTTACAAATGTGGAAATAGAAGCTTTGAGAGGTCAAATGGCTTTCCCAAGATACTATGGTCAAATAATAGCTAAGCTTGCAGTTTGCAGTTAGGTGTTCTATCATTCACTCCTACAGTTTTTTTTTTTTTTTTTACTACAACACCCTATTTTTATGTACATTCCTAGATTTATAACCAAGTCCCTTATTCATTTTAAAGAATGGATGAAATCAAACCATTACTATTTTCTTATATTTTATATTTAAATAAATAGTACAACTATGATGGATCACTCACACTGATTTTTTAAACTTTCTTTTCCTATCAGTCATAATATTTTTATCTCATTTGTAAAATTACATGCCATTTTCACAAATTTATATCACATTCTGAAAGCAAATGTGGCATTTAGCTCTCTAAAAGTAATGTTAATAGTTCAAGAGTGCTTGAAAGGAACAAATGTGACCATTGGTTTTCCTTGGACATTTATTACTTTCCTTATTTACATTTAAAATGAAAAAAAAATATACTAAGGATGAAACTGATAAGATTTTAATAGTATGTAAACACTATGGAGCAAATAGACATAGAAATCATGTAATCTCTTAACTATATTGTCTGGCTTTAATCAATGCCACTTATAACAATCTATCATACACATATTTCAAGACTATCATCACAACAAAAATTAAATTATATGAGATCTCGAGAGGTCTTGTTTTTATTAAAGATCTAACAATTCTTCAACAGGACTTTCAATCACACTGCTAAATGGACTGCGCATAGGGAAAGTAATCTGGTTTATCATTTTTTTTTCTTACTAAAACACTGAAAGCAAATATTTTTAAACCCAGTTTCCTTTTTCCTCTCTGTCTCCAGGAGCATAATTTGTGCATCTTATGAAACTGGAAAAAGAGAAGAAACAACTCTTTAATTTTATAATCAAACCAGTTGCAGGGGTGGGGGTTTAGTGGTAGCCTTCATGAAGGGAAAGTGTAGACAAACCTCTTTCACCATGCCATTGTCTGAGTTCTTACTATGAGCCAGGTACTGTACCAATAACTCTACAACAATTAGTCCCTTCAATTTTACAGCAAGTATGCTGGAGATGAGGAAATGGACAAGCAAAGAGGTCAAGTGACTTCAAGTAAGTCTGATTCCAAAACCTGTATGCTATAATAATAACAATTATAACTCCAGTAACACCAAGAACTAGAATTCACAGTTTTTTTTACTATGTAGCTAATACTGTACTAAGCGCATCTCATGTATTTTGACTTACTCATCCTAACAAAAGACCAGTATTTTAGAAACATTTAACATTCCCATTTTCTTCAGATAAAATACTGAGACACAGAAAAGTTAATTTGCCAAAGGTCCCATAGCCAGTAGGCATGACCTTGAGCACACTTACATTCCCTTTATTTACTATGAAAAACTTCCATGAGTCGGTTTGTAGTAGGATATCCTTTCTTTAAAAGATTTAGAATGTGTCCTACCATTAACTTTTGTTTTAAATTAGGATTCCAAAAGGAAAGCCATTTTAAGAATCCAAGTTATGATAGTACAAAATAATGGCATTTCAGTAATTTAGTTCTTAAAGCATGATTCAGTATTACCTTCCATGTTAATTGCAAGATATAGTAAAGTCTAACTTTAAGCCACTAAAAAATATTAATATGCTTGAAAAAGTGAAATAAGAAATTATTAAATAATACAAAATAACATACACTCACAAACTATCATGAGTATCATATGAAGAAATTACTTGCATTGTTCCTTACAAACAAGCTTTATCTGTATCTTGTCTTATTGAGAGAAGAAACTGCAATGTTTATAATGTGCCTACCTGCAGAAGCTTCCATCTGGTGTTCAGGTCTTCCAGAGTGCTGAGATTATACGGTGACAGCTGAATGCCCAACGTGGTGAGTTGGCGAGCAAGGTCATTGACGTGGCTTACATTCTCTTTGAGAGGTGCAATTTCTCCTCGAAGTGCCTGTATGAAATAATCAAGGGCAAAATGGAAGATGAGACTATTTAAAGCAAACAAAAACAAAAACAGACACATGGGAACTACATGGTGTCATATTTTGTTTGGGATGTCAGTAACATTTGCCCTTTTCTAGTGGTATTATAACAGTGAACATTTGTTAATGGATGGCTAACTAATGTTTGGAGAAGGGAATGGCAACTCACTGCAGTATTCTTGCCTAGAGAAGCCCACTGACAGAGGAGCCTGATGGGCTACAGTCCATGGGGTCACAAAGAATTGGACATGACTTAGCGACTAAACAACTCAACTAATGTCCACTGAGTACTTGTTATGTGCCTAATTCTATGAGGAACTCTGTCCAAACATCATCTGATTTTATTCCTACGCAATAACCCTGTGAGGTTGGTAGTTGGAGAATTATCATTTTACACACAAGAAAAAAAAAATCACAGAGGTTAAACTTTGCCTGAGGCTCCATGGGTCAAAACTGAGGAACCTGGGATACATAGTCAGATTTGTCTGCCTCTAGAGTGCACATGCTCAACAATCATATTAGATCCCTTTCTGAAGAAATTCTGCATTGGCAAAGTAACGGGAAGAATACAACACTTCTAGATTCTGAATTCTACTCATCTCACAACCAAAAGTGGGTGCTTTTTTTTTTAACAGTAAAAGATGTACTCAGTCATGAAATATTACATGCATACTTTGTAACAACTACATAAATAAATCGCTTCAATTAGAGATGAGGGCATTTTGTCAAATCCTAAGCCTGAGTTCCTGATCTCCTAGTATCTTAGTCCTTGTAGCAATGACTGAAGAAGGCTCCCATGAGGCTTCTCAGCTGTCTCTGGAGCACCGGAGCAGGATTCCATGATGCCAGGCATTATGACAATCTGTTGAACAGAAGCAGCCTATGCAGATACTGGGTTGATATGATCATGAATATTCTTTCCTCCATTGAGAGGACATTTATGGATCTTTAACATGATGCATGAGGTCCCAATGTTCTAATGAGCAATTTCTAAGGGACGAATTCCCTCACTTAGGAGAATAGTTTGTGTAATGAAATCTCTGTGCACAAGGACAGCATCACTTACTTGGCTATATGTGCTGCTATGATTTGCTTCATCTGTGCAGGTGTTATTTTTCTGGTTCAATATGCTACTGGAGATCAGTAGAGAAATAACTCCAGAAAGAATGAAGGTATGGAACCAAAGCAAAAACAACACCCAAGTGTGGATGTGACCGGTGACAGAAGGAAGGTCCACTGCTGTAAAGGGCAATATTGCACTGGAACCTGGAATGTTAGGTCCATGAATCAAGGCAAACTGGAAGTGGTCAAACAGAAGATGGCAAGAGTGACTGTCGACATTCTAGGAATCAGCAAACTAAGATGGACTGGAATGGGTGAATTTAACTCAGATGACCATTATATCTACTTTTGTGGGCAGGAATCCCTTAGAAGAAATGGGGTAGCCATCACAGTTAACAGAACAGTCTGAAATGCAGCACTTGGACGCAATCTCCAAAATGACAGAATGATCTCTGTTCATTTCCAACGCAAATCATTCAATATCATGGTGATCCAAGTCTATGCCCCAACCAGTAATGCTGAAGAAGCTGAAGTTGAATGGTTTTATGAAGACCTACAAGACCTTTTAGAACTAACACCAAAAATAGATGTCCTTCTCATCATAGGGGATTGGAATGCAAAAATAGGAAGTCAAGAAACACCTGGAGTAACAGGCAAATTTGGCCTTGGAGTACAGAATGAAGTGTGGCAAAGGCTAATAGAGTTTTGCCAAGAGAATGCACTGGTCATAGCAAACACCCTCTTCCAGCAACACAAGAGAAGACTCTACACATGGACATTACCAGATGGTCAACACTGAAATCAGATTGATTATATTCTTTGCAGCCAAAGATGGAGAAGCTCTATACAGTCAGCAAAAACAAGACCAGGAGCTGACTGTGGCTCAGATCATGAACTCTTCATTGCCAGATTCAGACTTAAATTGAAAAGAAGTGGAGAAAACCACTAGACCATTCAGGTATGACCTAAATCAAATCCCTTATGATTATACAGTGGAAGTGAGAAATAGATTTAAGGGCCTAGATCTGATAGATTGCTTGATGAACTATGGACAGAGGTTCGTGACATCGTACAAGAGATAGGAATCAAGACCATTCCCAAGAAAAAGAAATGGAAAAAAGAAAAATGGCTGTCTGAGGAGGCCTTACAAATAGCTGTGAAAAGAAGAGAAGTGAAAAGCAAAAGAGAAAAGGAACGATATACCCATTTGAATGGAGAGTTCCAAAGAAGAGCAAGGAGAGATAAGAAAGCCTTCCTCGGTGATCAATGCAAAGAAATAGAGGAAAACAATATGGGGCTGGTGCACTGGGATGACCTAGAGAGATGGGATGGGGAGGG